>APFE030206166.1:162978-190344 GCA_000404065.3 Pinus taeda | reverse complement strand
GGGGTTGTAGCTCCCTTCCAGGAGAGTCTGGAAAACGAGAGAGGGTTGTAGCTCTCTGCAGGTTGCAGCCTGCGTATTGGTAAAGGAATGCACCAGTACAATTGTAAAAAGAATTTTCTAATTGAAAGAAGATAGAGACATATTGCAGCAGGTGGTTTTCACCCACATTGGGTTTCCACCTTATATCATGGTGTTCATATGTGTGATGATCTGTTCTATTTTACTACACCTGTTTACTGTTAATATGGTTGATAATGTTCTAATGCACTCATTAAGGATCAAATAACTGAATCATAAGAATTTGTGGAAGTAGCATATATGAATCTGAATATGGAAATGAAAAAGTTTTATTGATGTGATAATACTGATTCACCCCCCCTCTCAGTATTATTTCCAACAAACTGTTCTTCTTCCCATTTTTGTGTGGCTTCTTCCTCGTGTAATTGTTCTTGCTACGCTTCTTTTGTTATCCTCCTCCTTTCCTCTTCTTCTTCTTCATGTTTCTGTATGAGCAGGCCATCATGCTTTCTCTTTTCTTCATGCTTCTCTCTTTATTTCTTCTATTGCTCGGCCTCGATTGCACATTTTCTCAAGGGATTAACTGTAAAATTTCTACTGCTAGATCATGCGTAATTCTCTTCTTGTGATATACCAAGCTTTCTTGTGTTTTCACTGCCTGTTGTGCCTCTTGCATTTGTACAACTAGGGCTTGTGTAGCTTGGGAAGGACATGCCTAATCTCTTGGGCCATTATTACTTAATGCATTATACCAATTTTTAACCTTCTCATTCTCTGGAATAGTCATTGGTACATATCCCCAAGTGTGATGTGCCCTGTCACAATGTTGTTTGCATACTTTCTTAGGATCATATCTATGAAAACCTCGCGTTCAAAAATGAAGGCGGTTGAGTTCTATGATTCCAACTTCTACTGCCTTAAGGCTCTTTAACTCATAAATTCCAATCCTCAAAGGAAAAGTGGGCCAAGGAGCCTTCTTCAATCTGTGAAGAGTCCATTATTCAGCTGTTAGGAAACTTCTTGCAAAACCACCTTGTTGGTCACATAATGTGGCATAACATGAGGGGCTGAATGGCATCCAAAATTTGCATACTCTTTTGGTTTTAGCATCTTATAATACAAGTGCATGGTGTGTCCATAATAAGAGGCAATCTCATCACCACTTTCTCTACGTAGGACCAAGTTGGTACCATATGTGACAAGATCCATTCAATGACCTCTACATAAGGCGTAACTGGAAATTTGCATGCAACCTTGTGTATCTGAGATCTTTTAATATTGATATAAACTTCTTTGTCCTCCAAACCTTCCAGGAGTTGTTTCTGCATGAAAGTATCCTTGATGTCTTTCCTTGAGACTTCAATTGATTTGCCTAAAAGTCACTGTGTGTCTGTAAGGATTGGAATTGTGGGCTTAACAACTTCTACCAACTCCTCAATACTTGATTCTGAGACTTCTTTAGAGGTAACCCATCAAGTAGTGGGAGACATCGTTCCAGCAGATGATGAGAGTGCAATGGGACTTTGGTCTAGACCACTTGCAAATGAAAGTGCACTCATGCCGACACAGATTAATTTTAAGAAATTACCTATTGAATACAAGTAATTTACTCAATAGACAACAATAGAAGGGAGATCAGATTTAGTCAAGAGCATAAGATTATCAGTGATGAGATAAGATGACTTAGATAACCATTAATAGTGAAAAATGCAGTTAGATAAGAGGAGAGTGCATGTTAGAGAAATAGTTATTTACAAGGGTTGATTGAGGGTTTAAAGATTCCCCATGCGCTGAAGGAGAGGGAGAGAAAGGCTTGCAAGGGTGTTGGGTGCAATCTCTAGGCTCAAGGAAGCTCAATGGGTACTTTTGAATGTGCCATGCGTTCAAGTGAGCCAATGAAAAACGTAGGGCGTAGTCTCATAACACAAGAGAGGCATGTTGGAGCTTGTGAGTACGTTATGCACTCAAGGGAAGTTAGGGAGGGCATAGGGTGTGTTATCGCTCAAACTAGTAAGGGACCTAAAGGGGTTCCTAAAGGGTCAAATGCTAGACCAAGGCAACAAATGGAGACTTAGCTCACTGTCACCTTAGTTAAGGCTCGCTACTATTTACGAACTTTCACCAATGGGAGGAGACTCGGTATATATAGAGTCACAAATGAAGATAAATCCACAAGTAGATATGAAGTGACCCAAATAATCCCTTTCCATAAGAGGGTCAAGAATGGAGCTTGCTTGCTTTCTAAGCAAGGTACAATATCTTCTAGAAGTAGGATGTGGGAATTTAAGGGTTAGGTTTACGGAATATGACCTGTGAAAGAGTTTCCCAATCCCTAAAATCTTTATTGAAATTGGTTTCCCAGATGGTTCTTGAAGAATTGTCTTTTCAAAGGAATGGGACCACATGGGACCAAGTGGATCCAACATAGGTTAAGGGGCAATAATTTAGAAACAAATGATGTTCTTAACCTAGACAAGTAGGAGGAAAGGATCAAAGCAATAATTCTTACTTTAAAGGTGTCAAAATGATCCTATGAGGCACTATCCTTGGGGATACCAAGGCAAAGTTTGATCTCGGATCTAGGGCTTGGGTTTTCTCACAACTCCATAGTCAGAATGACATAAAAATTGGATGAGGCCTTGAGGACACACCAATGGAAGAGAAGCTAGGAGATCAAACTTTTTGGAGGGCTACTTTGTCGAGAAAATGATGCCCCAGGTGACCCAATTTGGCTAGACCTAGAAGAACCTAAAAAAGAATTGATTTTGAGTGACCACCTCTTGGTATATTAGTGCCTTAGTCTTGGGAGAATTGAGTCTAGGACATATATGAATGAGGAACTTGATTTCTTAGTCAAGGAGGCCTTAAGACTACTTTGCTTGCCTTCTAGGGCAAAGGGAAGCAACCTTGCAATTTTACACTTAGATTTGAAAAAGGTGATGGCTTGTCAAGATGAATTTGTTGATAGAATTATCACTAGAAAATTTCATTCAAAATTACATGGCCCATACATTGAGAGGTGCTATATAGAGAGAAAATTCCATAATTAAAGCAGTAAATGCATGCAACAATTAGCCCTAAAAATAGTGAAATTCCCAATCCAATGTATATGACAAAGTAAAATAATAATAACATTAAAAGAATGCACTTACATGTAGCATAAAATATCCAACCATCCATAAGTTTGGCAATAGAGAAGCTCCAAGACAAGATAAACCAAATTCAAACATCAAAATTCATCCATAAAGCTCCAATTCATCCTCCAAGAAAAAGTGTGAAATTCTCAAGAGAAAGAAGAGATCTGATCCAAAGTGATGATGAGAAAATGAACTCATCTCACTTGTATTTATACACTAATGAGGAGTTCGAATTAATCCCCTAGGCCTAAATAAGCCCCAAAAATAAAATAATGTGGTAATAACCACTTTTGGTGACAAGCCCACCAAACTAGCTCATAAATGAAATAATAAGCCTCTTAAGAGTTCATATGATAAATAATACATGTCGTAGGGCCCTCCAAGAGGCTTGATGAGGTCCATAGGTGCCATAATGAAGAATAATACCCTCAAAAGTGATGGACAAGGGGTTGGCCCCTTGTTCTCCAAATAATAAACTTGTGGTGCTCCCAGTGGGTGTGGGGGCACAATAATTACCTCATGGTTCTCCAGAAGAGTTGAAGGTGCATGTAGATCATTTTTAAGGGCTATGATGATGGTGTAGATGATGCCACATCATCATAGAAGTCTTGGATCAACTGCTAAGTGCATGGTACATATATGGGGTTGGTTGGGCAAAGGTGAACTAGGTGCATCTTCCTCGTCCAATAGGTGAATCTAGAGTAATCTATGAACATCCTTGGGGATCCATGGAGTAATGTCTACTGCTATGGAGGTCCATGGCTTTCAACGCACATCCTACATGTGCCAATGTGGCCCTCTAGAGGGTTGTGACCCCATTTAGGGAGACCAAACCCAAGATGGAGACCATATGCAATTCTGCATAAGATCCAATGTGTCCCCTAGCCTTCCAATACAACAAGTCATTAGAGAGATCGAGTAAATGAGCTTGCCAACCATGGACCCCAAGTGGGGACTTCATAATGGTTTGCCTTTCCATAATGGGCCTTGGGATGTGCCAATGTCTCCCAAACTCCAAATGGGGTTAACCAAGTATCCTATTAGGTGGTTTCTACTTCTAAAGGGGATACTATGTTCAAGGTACATCCTTTAAAAGGTGGTGGCATGTGATAGAGAGGTGAATGAAGTAGGGATGAGAAGGGAAAACCCTGGGCCACATGTTGGGGTGCAATGGTAGATAATAAAAGGGAAGCCCACACTTGGGTTTATAATGTATAGGAGGGAGCAATCATGGTACATGAGGTGCCCCAACCTTGATTTTTCAACGCTTATTTATATGCCTTTTGTGTTTTTATGATTTTTCTTTGATTAACTACTCAAAGCTCATGGGGTAATAGCATTATGTATGAGATGTAGTAGTGGATAGCCCCTTTTAAGGTAGGGCGGTTCATTGCCCACCAGGGGTTGGGACAATCATGGGTTCCTATTTGATGAAGGAGGCTCATAGAACCTGTAGGAACTAGGGTTATGGCCATGATGATGGGGTAGAGCTCATGTATTGTCTTTTGCCCATGTGCTAAATGTGTTTGTCCAGACCATATTTTGCACTTTGTGGTACATTTTCCTATTAAATGTGGCCAAAAATGTTTTTACTTTTCTTTTTAGCTACATAAACCTTTGGGGTATCATTTTAGGCCTGACCCAAGGGGTGAGCAAGGGGAAGGGGAGAAACAACCCTATGTGGAACTAGTGGAGGAATTTGGACCCAGGTGGGAGAAATGATGAATGGGGAAGTAATGAGTGGAAAGAGAGTAATATATGTGGATAAGGGAGCGTGACCACACAACCAAAATCGGTGTTTCCCATGAAATACCATCCCTAAATCCAAATGGTTAGTCAAAGAGATCCCACAGGACTAGAATCCAAGGTTATTAACCCAAAGGGGTCTAGGTGACAAGAGCACATACCTGGCCCATTATTTATGTTGAATCCCCCATTAATCCATGTCCAAAAGCATCCATGATAAGAAAACTACAATACTCAATTACCTAATGACAAGGCATGCCTTTAGGTTCGAGAGGCCCACCTTCAAACTTACGATCATGGTGGATGGGTGAGGGACCACATGGTTGGCTCAGGTGGTGGAGAAATGGCACAACAAGCTAGTTGGTGACTGCTCGCTACTGGCTGAGGACCATATTGGAGAAAAAAAATTTCTCCTAGGGATATCACCCACAAAATGGTGGGCAACTGGGTATACAGATAGTGAACAAGGGGAGCTGAATTGTAATAGCCCTGGTAAAAAATCCATGTAATAAAGTTAATAAAGGAAAAATAATAACCAAGGTCATGGGACACTTATTCCAAGTTCAATGTT
The DNA here is from genome assembly GCA_000404065.3 of Pinus taeda. Classification (NCBI taxonomy): domain Eukaryota; kingdom Viridiplantae; phylum Streptophyta; class Pinopsida; order Pinales; family Pinaceae; genus Pinus; species Pinus taeda. Next base: position 184,872 of record APFE030206166.1, on the reverse strand, counting down.
GGGCAAAACATCCTAGTGTGGGTTTTCATTTGGTTTATTGTGTCTAAGGAAATTGGCAAAGGCTTTAGAATGGCAAAGTGGCATTAAATGGCATTTTATTTATGAAAATAATGGAAATTAGGAGAAAGGGAAGGTGAAATGTCATAGGTTGCATGAGAGGTTGAAAATGAAGGAAAATAATGGAAAATGAAGAAAATAGAGGCCTCGTTAATAAAAAGGCTATTGAGGATCAGTTGATATCTTTTTGTCAATTCAGTTTTGGAGGTCTCTCTCTCTCTCTCTCTCTCTCTCTCTCTCTCTCTCATACTCTTGGACACTTAGAGCATTCTTAGAGCGCTCTAGCATTGGAGGAAAGAAGGCGAAGGAGGTACATGGAAGCAAGAAGAAGCAAAGATCAAGCAAGGAAGAGCAGGATCAAGAGGCTACAATGGGATTACTTGCAGGTATTGAGTTGCATGTATGATTTTTGCTAGTTTTGGCATGCATGGTACATGCACGTGTGTTTTTGGTTCTCTTTCTATCATTGACATGGGTCTTGTCAGGTGTGATAGTGGTTTTCGACCTTGCCTTGCCATTTCCAGATAACCATGGTGCGATGGGGTCCTCTTGTTTTGGTTGAGCTGGATTGTCGGATGGTTTTTGAAACTGAGTGGGGTGGTCCCAGGGGAGAAACACAAGGCCTAGGAATCCTTGGATTAGTGAAGGTGGGATTGCGGTAAAGCTTGATTATGCATGCCCTTGTCGGGCTTAGGAATCCTCGACGAGTGAATGACGGGATATACTGTAAATCCTAGAGGGTGGTGCCTTGTTGGGCCTAGGAATCCTTGACCAATGAATGATGGGATATACGGTAAAGCCTAGAGGTTGAGATGGAAAAATTCCTCAGGGTTTAGGTGGAGAGATCTAGAGGCATCCATGCTTGTATAGGCCTAGTGATCTGATGGCATTGCAGTAAAGCCTGGTTGTATTGATGAGGGTTTCAGGTGTAGGAATCCCTTGGTGGGATATATGGTAAAGCCTGAGGAAGCCCTGGTTGATTTTGTTGTGAGTCCCACATTCTTGCTTGCAATATAGCATGGGGGTGATTGGCTGAAAGAAAGATTTGGTTCAACCCTAACTTGGTTGTCTTATGCATTCATAAGTGCTCCTTCTCCCTTGGTACTTCATGTGTAAATGTACTTGTTATTATGTGGCTTTAATGGTTGTTATATCCTTGTTATTTCTGTTGGTTATATGTCGATTATAAGCATGGTTGATGATAGACTTTGATTATGGGTCTCATTATGATTTGATTAGTATATGCAATGTGAATGATTATATGACCTGATAGATGATAATGAAACTATTGTGATAAGGCATCAACTCTTCTTTATGAATCTCAGATAAGTATGAGACCCCTATGCTCAGATATGTTGTTAAGACCTGTAGATTACATATTTGTGATATGTTTGACGAAATATCTGTCATGGCTAGTAGGGGTCCAATCAAGTCCTTGTACAAATGTTTGCATTAGTAGCCTTATTTCATTGTTTTTTATCATTTTTTAAAGTCTCATGAAATTCTAGGCAGTGGTATGAGTTGTGGCCCCAAAAAAGTGGCACAGAATCCGGGGTCGCTGGCATAAAACTCCCTGAAAAAGGCCATAGTCGCTGGCATGCCTTGCTATGGGAGGGACTTAGTCGCATGCATGGCTTGTTATGGGAGCGATTGGGGGTCTAGCTTAGCAAAAAGACAAGTTGTCTCAGGGATTAGGCACCTAGAAGGGTTTGTTGTCTCCTAAAGGATCTATAGTCCCTGAGTAAGGTTAGATTGGTTTTGTTTTGTCAGCTCCACTTCCTTAACTGTACATGGGGAGTTGAATAACATCATAGTAGCCTCTCGTCACATGTTTACCCCAATGGACCGGTTGGCTTGGGTAAATTTGGGAGGAGGGTGTTACATGAATGGTGCTTGTCTGTGCGCTGTGCATTGAAGAGGGAAAGTGGACTTCTTGCTAGGCACAATTTCCAAGAGGAAGGGGCTCTTGTTTCTCTGGAGTGTGTTTTGAGGAGAAACTTAGCTTTCTGGGCACAATTTTTCGAGACAATGGGGTCTTAATTTCCAGAAGTGCGCTCTTGCTACAAATGGATAGAAATTTGCTAAGTAAAATCCCACAACAAAATTGACTCACAATGATACTAAGAGAAAAGGGCTTGCAAGTGTTTATAGGCTCTGCTACAATCATGATGAGAAGGTGAAGGGTCATGGAATGCGAAAGAGTTGTAATAAATGCCAGTTGTGATAGCAAGGTGACACTTGTAACAAGAAGAACAAGTGAAAATGCCACTAAAGAAATTGAACAAAGTGGAAAAGATAGCAAGGAAAACAAGATTGGCAACAAACCCAACGAAAGCAATCAAAGAAACCAACATACAAACTTACTTGTGATTAAGATCAAAGAAAAGCTCCAGATGTAAGGAAGTGCATTCAATCCAAAGTGAGAATGATTATGAGAATGTGTGATTAATGGGGCTGATAAAGATATTTTACATGCAAGGCAAGTCCATACTTGCCTACCACTTGTTAATTGATGAGAGAGTTATTTAGTTAAAGTGGAGTGGCCTCCTATTTTTTAGGAGTGTCCCCACCATATAAAAGAGAAAGCACATGCATGAGTTCAAGAGAGTGCACCTCTAAACAACAAGGAGTGCACTAGGATAGAGGGTGTAGTTCATGAAGCTAAAGGAGTGTAATCAAGGTGGGACAACTAGGGCACAATGCTAGATAACAATGAGTGCATTCATTGTACGTTTTGAGTGTGCTTTTTTCCCAAGAAAGGCACAATTCCAATGGATAGTGGCCCTTTATGATTGCTAGGTTAAGCAAGTGCGATTTTCTTAAAGAAAAATGGGTGCTTTCTTGCTTTTGTGTGTATTGCAGGTCGATTGAAAGTTAGTTACTAATTGAAGAAAAGCTAGGCCTTTACCTATCTTTAGAAAAACAACATAAGCACTCCTAAAGGCAAGGTGATGACACTTAGATAACTTTGACTTAGGATGAAGGCGATACTTTAGAATGATGCAAGAATGGTCGCCACTTTGAAACGATAGTTTACATGGGCTCCAAAATTAGAATAGACAAAATTTTGGAGAGTTGTTGTCGGAGTGACAACATAGAGATAAAGTTCAAATATCAAACCTTCAATATGGTGGAAGTGATCATAAATTCTTTCTAATGGTTATAGATATACAAATTACTTTGTATAAGCATATTTAGTTATCCTTTTAAAAATGTAATATTAAAGATGAATGTATAAACACTATAATGCGATTTAGTTTTATTAATCCTGATATCCATAAGTGATTAAATTTTACCAATAAAATTTAGAAAACACACACACACACACACACACACACACACAGATATATATGTATATATATAAACACAGGAGTATAAACTTTGCTAATAAAATTTAGAAAGAAGATATTTATAAGAACAAAGGAGTATGTAAAGCAACTTCAAAGATAAAGGGAAGCTCTTATGGTTTGGTTTAAAAAAAATAGTAAAACTATAACATTAAATTTACTTAATAATTTGTAAAAAAAGAGAGTAAAATATGCAACAAGAGTAATTTTTTTTTCAAACATTTGAAATTGAGAAAAAATAAATAATATATTGCAATAAATTTGTATTTGTTTACAAATGATTATATAAGAGATGTGATATGAGACTCAATCATTCTTTAAAATTTATAAAATCCATATATTTCTTTGACTTAAAAGATATAATAATAGTAGTATGTGGTTAAGGAAAAAAAACACCACAAACTTTTTTTGAGTAGAAGGTTTTTTACTATGACTAAAATTAATAATAATTATATTAAAAGTACTATAATATAGCTAAACAACAATTCATATAAAAGGTAATGATATAGGAAATTCATATAAAAATTTTAGTTCTTGTGAGCCACCTAAAAAGATTTGAAAATGTGTATAAATAAAAGGTCAAAACCATATTTTGCTCTCTCTCTCTCTCTCTCTCTCTATATATATATATATAGTTTTAAATATTTAAGATTCTAGATATCGTAAAAAACACAAAACTGAGAGAAATACATGATGACTATAGACCTCCTCTTATCTCACATTAGAGGACAAAGAACTTTGTTGCCCTATTTCTATGACATCTTTCAACCGATGTATTGTTTCCTCATCCTTATCCTCTTACATAAAGTTAGTTGAAGCCCTTTGATTTGATATTTTGGACTATGCATCTTTCCCAATATTAATGATCATGTTCTTTAACAAGGTGCATTCTACTTCTAGTATACCAATCTTTTTTCTCTATTGAAACAACTGATTCATAATTGAAGCATTCTAGGAGATGTAATTATGTTCATTGTCCTAAAACTTAGAAGTCATTGAAAATAGAGAGGTCATATTCCTTTGAATGCCCTCTTCATGCCTTCTCAAAGCCTTGAGGATTTCCTAAAGGCCTTGCTAATCCATTCCCTCTAGAGATGTAATAAATGAGAGTTCATATAAAATTAGGCCAAACTAGAGAACCTATAAAGAGTATTTGACAATCAGAAAAGCCCAAAATTTTGATTTCCTTAGAGAGAAATTGGCCCAAGTAAAAATAAAGAAGCAAAGCTCAAAACTAGACCTACTAAGAGTGATTTCTAAACTTTCCAAAATACAAAGCTAGAGCTCCAGGGTGAATTGGAAACTGGAAGGCACCGAGCCCTTTGAATATAATGAGGCTTTCCATGAAGTAGTCTCCAAAAAACTATAACCCAACTAACTATCCTCTGAAGAACACCAATTGAGAAAGCTTGCAATCATATTTCCATAGTGAAAATCAAAGAAACACATAAGCAATTACCTAATTGGTTCTAAGATGATTGCTTCTTCACTGATTTCCTTTGCCAATTTTGGATAAGAAATAGATCACAATCCCACCTCATTCATGGCAATCCATGAAAATAGATTCAAAGGCTTCAACATAAATGCGTTCTCACATGTAAAGAGGATGGACTTATGTCATATTTGGTCCTTAACCATTAAACAATAATGTATCGAAGTTTGCCACATAATTACTAAATTCTTAAGAGATGTGTCTTAAATAAAGTGATCACTCCACTTCACACCTAATGGTGCTTTAGGGATGATAAGATATATGAAACCCCATTTTTTCAAGGTTTTCTGACTTAAATCTGTGGCTTCATTGTCCAATGAATTAGATTGTGCAGTTGACTCCCTTAAGACCTACAAGAATGATATTTTATTTAGATTAAAGGCCTCCGTGATGGTTGACACAACCTTATTATTCATGGGGTTTGGTTTTGAGATCATCATATTTATGATAATGCTAGAGTCCCTTATCACAATTAGAAATTGAATATTGCATTCCTTGCAATGACAAGATCTTGAAATGAAGCATAAGTCTTTGTTTAATTATTTGTAGCTATTCCAAGTCCCCAAGTAAAAGTTGTTTACATTTTTCATTTAAAATTTAAGAACATCCCTCATGCTATGACCACCCTTATATAAATCATTATTTTTTAACATTACAAATAAATTAAAAAATTCAATACTTTAAGTAGGCTATTTAAACTTTGTAACATCATATTCACTAAGGTGTTGTCTAACTACTATAAGTCTTGGAGTTTATGGTGGGAATCCACTAAACAATTTTTGGTCAAAGCATGATCTCATGATCTCTATTAGTTTGAAATGTGACTTTGACTACATATATGGATTCAACAACTTGAAAAACTGTTAAAGCATTCAAATTACGGAGAATTCACAACTCAAATTTGTGATTCAAACAAACAAATCCCTATAAGATTTTGGAAAAATTCAACCAAAAAACATGCTAAAAAATTACAAAACATATAACAAATAAACAAGTACATTCACTCACCTATCTATATAAAAATATATATTATTTATTATTCCTTTAAATATCTTGATTTATATATAAATATTTATAAATAAGTAGAATGGCTGTGCAAAATTTTTACAACGCGTGAATGAACCTCAACTCAATTTTTAAATACTAAATATTAAAAAGAAAAATTGCATCATTCTTTCATTCAATGTACATCAATTCAATTTTTAAATACTAAATACTAAATATTAAAAATAAAAAAAATAATTATATAAGACGAAATATTTAAGTATATTAGACACCTGCTTAAACCCGGAATGATGGTAATTCACCACATTCATTCGCCTTCTTATCCATCGCCTCCCTTGGCATTTTGATAATATTTCCGCTGAGCGGAGAGCAGAGGAGGCAATCAGCGCCGCGGTGGCCATGGCATTGCATTCACATTCGTTGCTTTGCAGTGGGAGGACTGCCAGTAGATTAGTTCCCATATTCGTCTTCTCCACTCACAGGACATTTCCACATTCAAGAACCGTTTATTTTCGAACAGAAAATGCTCTGCTTACCAAACAAGTCAATGCCATATCCTGTAGGCGTCTTACAGGTAACCTTAAATATAGCTCTGGAACTTCAAATAAACACAGTCAGTGCAGTTCGCTTTTATTTAACGTATAAATTTCGGTCTCCAGCAAAAGCCGCAGCCAATGAAGTCTTCTCGGCACCGGAACTATCTAAGAATTTTGATTTCACTGCTGAAGAGCGAATATATAATTGGTCAGTAGTACAAGTTATCAGCCTTTCAATTATCATTAAAAGATTTCACCAAAATTAATATTATCGAATATATTTTTCATATTTTCTCTATGTTAGCGTCACTCGCGATTTCATTTATTTATTTATATTTGAAGGATTCCTTGAAAAACTGCGGCAGGTTACTGTTCTATTAACATTTTTTTCCTTCACGAATAATCTCGAAAGCCAATTATTTGAATTTGTTGAAATAAGGGGCGTTTTACATAGATAGGTAAATAAAGTTAATTTGAAATAAAATTCAGCGTTTAAGCTCTTCCTTCTCACAGTAAGCTACGGAGTCAAACAATTGTGACTTAATAAATGAATGAATGATTTTAATGGGAATTGTCTAACGAGGCGGAGGAATTGCTCCGCCGGCCAAAAGAGGTTGGAATCTGGGCAAAATAATTTCAAAAAATCTTGTAGATGCAGTGTTTGAATAGTGTTTTTGATGGTGGAAATGGATTCAGCACCATCAAAAATGTCTAGGACACTTAAAATCTTGAAGTTTAACAACTATAACTTGGATTTACAAAAATCTTTGCTGGATTTTCTCTAAATATAACCAGAATTTCCATAGCTTTCAGGGCAACTCCTCCGCCTCGTTAGACTACGCGATTTTAATGACGTCTATCACGCTCAACAACCTAAGGTACCAAGAAAATAACAACCTTAACTCACCTTCATATTCTTTTTGATGTCGGATCTTCTGCTATGAGTCTTGACTGGCTAGCAATCTGATTGATCTTATCTTCGTCAAATAGATGTTGCATGTTGTCAACCTTTAGATTGTTTTCATACTGACTGCGGATATCCTCGTAGGCTGCACACTCCACGACAAAGTGCTATTCCATCTCCACCACACCCTTATCGCAGAAAATGCAAGTTCTCTCTTCCCAAACCTCCTTGGGAATCTTCAACCTACCAGTCTCACATCTAAGCTGATGTGACCTTGTCCTCAACTGTGCCACTAGCAACCTTGCTTTTCCTTTAATAGTTGCCCCTAAATATGTTTTCTCCCCATGGTCACAAGTTGGATTGAACTCTTTGATGTAGTATGCTTTTTTACGGCCATTGTGATTAGTCCACATGGCAATCCTAAATCTTTTCATCACAATTTTTTTATTTTATTTCTTCATTGGTGCTAGGACATTCATGTAGCTTGATATCCCACTTACTCAACCACTTTTTGTTTTTGCTTCATCCAAGTTTTCTTCCTATGATCTAATTCCTCTTCCATAGCTATCTTGGGCCAACGTTGGTTATCCATGCTTTTAGCCTTCTTTAAATAGCTTATTAACCTGGTTATCGCTATTGCCTCCAATGGGAAAGTACCCGTTTCAGCCAAAAGGATTTCAGACGGGACTGTGGCTTTAACTTTGAGGTTGCTAGTAATTAGCTGTTTCTGTATTCTTTCTAACTGTCTCCAACTACAAGTTGACATGCTACTTCCCCATACCTCACACCCATAAAGAACAACCAGCGTAACCAACAAACCAAAAAGGGTTTTCTTGGTTTTGCAATCCCAAAGTTCAGCTTTTCTACACCTATTTTGGAGTAAGTATGAGGTTCTCCATCCTCCTTGAATTCATTTCACCCTACAGGTCTCTCAACTGAGCTTATGGTGGAAGTCAATCCTAAGATATTTGTATTCCTTTACTATCTCCAAAGGACTAACTTTGAAAAGAAAAGTGCTTGGTTTGTCTTTTCTACTTAAAGAGAATATCATGATTATGGTCTTATTAATGCTCACTTGCATCCCCACCTCCTGACAAAAATGTTCTAAGACCTTTAAGTGTTCTCTTAATCCATGCGTTGTTTTTGAGATTAGAATAAGATCCAGCGTGCTCTGCATCCTCTCCTTATCAGTCGAGCCTGCTTACGCATCCTCTGATACCCAAACGATCTTGCGGGGCCAAAATCTCCTTAACAGTTGGGTGTGGGACATATGCTATTATCTTGGAATAGCCTGCATAACTCCTGAAATGCTTCAGAGATTGTACAAGAGCATATGCTTGTTTCTCCATAGTAGAATACTTAAGCTCTTCATCCCTGAGTGCCTTGCTCATAAATGCTATGGGTTGCTCCATGTTCTCCCTCATTCATCAGAGTGGGATGGCAATAATGACATAATAAATAATGCTTTTTCATCTCCCCATTCATCAACCCCCGATCGGCATCCATGGGAAAGAAAGATAGGAGGGGTAGACCTGCTGAACCTGTACGAAGAGGAGTTCTACTCAGGCAGGGATGAAACGAAGGAAGGAACTACTTGTCCGCATCGGGCAAGGAGCCGTAAGGTCGTATAGAAGCAACTTTACCACATAGCTTTCTAGATGAACCCCTTCTCCATCCGCTTTGCTTAACCAAGCTTTCAGCTTATCAATATATAAACCGAATAACGTGGGGGATAGAGGACATCATTGTTTAACACCAATATTGCTACCAAAACATTCGGACATTCCTTTACTTGTTCTGATTTTAGCCCTAACCTTCTCATACAGTCTATGAACTGCGGCTCTATAGTCATCTGGGATACCCAACTCTTCCATTCTGTTCCATAGTTTGTCTCTAGGCACTTGTCAAAGGCTTTCTTGAAGTCCACAAAACAACAATATGCTGTTTCACCTTGCTTATCCCAAACTTTCTATATCAAATGTCTAAGGGTGACAGTGGTCAATGGTAGAGTGTCTAGGTCTAAAGCTTGCTTGTCCTTTTGCCCTTTCTCCCTCACTTTCTGCCCAACTGCTGATTCTTCGCTCTATCATGCCCCCAAAGAGCTTGCCCATGAGGGGGTTGACCATAATGGTGTGGTAGTTAGGAGGGTTATTGATATCTCCACTGTTAAAGAGAGGAATGACCACACTAGTAGTCCACTCTCCCAGAAAGCCGTCCTTGATGATCCCATTGAAAATTCCTTTTAAGTGAGAAGCAATTTCAGCTTTAAGCCCGTCTATTTTATCTGCTTTACCGCTTGCTAAATTCTTTGTTCCCTGCTTGATATCATCCTCTGTGAATATGTAAGCAAGTTTTGTCTTATCTCAGTTTAAGAAGTGCAATCAAATTAGATTTAAACTGGTATGACAAAATTAGCGAAGTTTATTTTGCCTTAACATTTCTTCCAATTCAACAACACAACAATGTGGGAAAACAGAGATGAATACATGTCAAAAAAAGGGTTACTGGATTGCTACTGAGAAGACTTGATTCATCATTCGACACATTGCAGAAAGTATATTTATAGATTTTCCAAAAGACTCGACAGATCCCTGTGATTCTGCACATCCTATCTACATGTCAACTCAAACCTGCGTTACTTTCTATTGTTGATGTTATTTATGACTTATTTTCATAGAAAATATCTGTGGACCATAAGGCATATATGCATTATGTTACATTAATACGCATTACTATTCCATCACACTCTAACATCCCCCCTCCTACAATGGTTATATTGACCACCACACCAAGCATGTCCTTGAATTTTTCAAACTCTGTCTTCTCCCAGAAGTTTGGTGGAGATTCTTGCGACTTGGTCTTGTGTGGCACAATATGCCAATTTGATTCTTCATCTTGCACTTTTTCTCTAATAAAATGTTACATGTCAATGAGTTACAACTTAGGTTCAAGAATGAAATATTGGATTCCTGACCAATGTTATTATGCTTTGGTTGTCATAGCATAACTGTGTCACCTTATCTTGTTGAACCTATAATGCAATGATAATTCTTTTCAAGTAGATAACCTTATATGTTGCAATTACTGTTTCCTTATGTTCTGCTTCTTCTGATATTAGTGCCAGAGCCAGTTGCTTCTTGCTGAGCAATAAAATTGCATTTGTATCTGGACTCAATGTGGAGATTCTTGCGACCTGGCTTTGTGTGGCACAATATGCCAATTTGATTCTTCATCTTGCACTTTTTCTCTAATAAAATGTTACATGTCAATGAGTTACAATTTAGGTTCAAAAATGAAATACTGGATTCCTGACCAATGTTATTATGCTTTGGTTGTCACAGCATAACTATGTCACCTTATCTTGTTGAACCTATAATGTAATGATAATTCTTTTCAAGTAGAAAACCTTATATGTTGCAATTACTATTTCCTTATTTTCTGCTTCTGCTGATATCAGTGCCAGAGCCAGTTGCTTCTTGCTGAACTATAAAATTGCATTTGTATCTGGACTCAATGTGTAGCATGATTTAGACTTCCTGCCATTTAGCGACCCTTCCCGTTTGAATTTTTGTAATCTATGAGCTTGATTTCGTTTTCTATCCTGAGCACAATTCCGTAATCCAAGGTTCCTTTTGTCATACCTTACGATTCTTTTTTCTGCCTACCAAAGTACATTCTTGGGGGCATAAGTTAAATTTGGCCTGTTGTTTGTTAGATAAATTAATTCTTTAACAACTTGTCATTCAAAGTTTCATCCACCTGCCCCTGGATGGGGTGACTTGTGCAAGACACAAGGGGGGAGGCATTGTTGCCGTCCCACCCGTTAATATAGAGGGTGGACATGGCAACACCTCCCCCCCTGACAACAATGCAGCACATCTTGTCAATCTCAGAAGCTATGCTCCTTAATTTGGTGCACATGATGATGGAACTGTACATGTGATGCTATTTAGTGTCTGAACTCTCTTGGCGCACTCAAGGATTAAGTTGGTTTAACTCCATCTGTCATCACTGCCATACTTGAGCCTGAGCTCATAAAGCATATTGGTCATTCATGGAGGCGGAGTGTTATCACAATGCACAAAGCTAGCTCTAGGCACATGAGTTACATTGATTTTTGTTGGTACACAAGATCATTTGGATGGTTATGGTTATTGATCATAGAATTGGGCATTCTTTGGCTGATGGGGTTCTAGGTATTTATATGGTTCTAGTGTTACTTTTCTTTCGAACCTAGGTCATATTTTAATGTCCAATAAAATATACCCAGAACAAATAAATAATTCATTCAGATCTGAATTTTATGACGTGAAATAAATTGGGTTCCTAACTCAGTATGCACGACAGAAATAAAACAATGACAAGACCAAGCATAAAATTATTTGACACAGTTTTACTCTAGAAACCCCAGTGTGGAAAATCAACAAATTTGGGCTTCTTATTCAGCTCAGAAAATTTGATTATAGCAAGAGTGCACTTCAGAAAACTTCAGCAGCAACTTAGCCCTGCGTAGCCTATTTTGATTAAGCTAAATCACTGTACAACCATAAAGCTAAGTTACCAGAAAACGGATACGGGAACGGATACGGGTACGGGGTTTGAAACGGATACGGCAAATTTTCAAAAAATCTGGATACGATACGGCAGGAAACGGCACATAATAAATATATACATACATATATATATATATATATTAAAAATAAAAAATTCATATCACCATTCATATTTCAGAATCTAGATTATCTGTATCATCTATAGACTATGATCTATCATGAATCATGAATTCAAGTTTCAACATATGCCATATGGCATAAACATTCAACATTGCCATCATCATTAACGATTATTATGACATTCATGATTCAAGTTTGAAGTTTCAACTTCAAGTTTCAACTTATCATCAAGTTTTTGTTATTACTTGCTAGTCTAGTTTTGGGCTGAGTTCTGCCATTTTAAATGGGCTGAGTTTTGTCCTTTTGAGGACCCAGTTCCAGTCTATTTCTGGAGTTCAAGACGCTACTAAAAGGGGGGTTTAGTCCCCTCTTGTTGTGTCATTCAAGCTGCCCAAGACCTCTGTTATTGGTGGCTGAGGATTTGTTTGGAAGAACTGTGGGTAATATTTGATATCAGTCTTGCGTTTTTTGAATCTATCTTGTGCTAGACCAAAACAGTTCCAGTAAAACTTAAAAGCCAAGAGAGGCAGTCTTGCTTGTGTCTACCTGTATCATGTCAACTATGTTCCAACTTCCAAGATGAAGATAATGCCAAATGGCAAAACCTCTTCTTTGTCCTTTTATGATATAATGGAATGAAGCCATGGAATCCTTTGATTCCAGCATTGTTAATCCAGGTTTGCCTGTGTATTTATTATTAAAACAAAATGAACTATTTCCCTCTTCATGGATGTTTGAGCCATTTCAGAGCATTGCTGCACTGATCTCAAAATTTAAATAACCTTTCAGTGACCAGTCCATTAAAATCTTCAGAGGGCCATTTCATAAACTACTTTCAGTCTTCAGATCATGTTCTTGTACTGTACAGTATCCTATCTTAATAATAGATTTTTAAAACTACAGTCTACAAGCATTTCCAATTTCTGGGTCTAACAGACCAAAGCTCATTCTCGATAATTCATGTGCCTTTTAAGTTTTTACATAGTACTTTCCAATTTTCACGTCTAAAAGACCAAAGCACATCCTTAACAATTCCTGTCCTTTATTGCATAGCAGTTCAAGTATCCCATATGACTTTTGCATGTGCATAAGATGTTTTTTTAACATTAAATCTACAGTTCTAAGCCATGAAAATTTAGACATGCATTTACAAAATACAAGACTGTCCAAGTATACAAGAGATGCTACAGCACATCAGCAAACTTAGCAACTGTTTCTCAGCTCTCCAACATAGACTCTAATAATAAATCATAATTGGGTATTGTCAATTGTGTCGATGCTGAAGCCTGATACTATTTGGATTAGTTAGTAATGTCATGCTTAGTACACCTCTGGAGTCTGAACAAGACGTGAACGGTGAAAGATACGCCAAACCCTCCCTTTCAAAGACTAGTATAACATGGCAGTGTTAGTTGCATATTTTCAGATGACAGAAAATTGAGCACAAAGTTCAAACATCAATGGGACATCTAATTAACATAGCCGGAACTGGAAGTGTTGACAGTATCAACCATAACACTATATAAAACACACCTGGGATTTACCATCCAGACAGAACGATGGAGGAGAAGAGGTTAACGTTTCCAAAAACTCTGATACGTATTGCATTTCCGCTGAACGGGAGGGTTTTCCCATCAATACGCCTGGAAAACGGATTTTCAAACCCCAAAACGTTTTTGCATCCCGAAAAACGTATTTTGGCTGTTTTTTTGCCGTTTCCGTATCTGAAACGTATCAGAAACGGAAAACGGCGTTTCTGCCCTGTAGGGAGCCGTTTCCGGTAACTTAGCCATAAAGCAATTTGGCCTGTACGACCCTGTAGAATCGGCTTGTATGGCCCAACCAAAATTGGCCTTTACAGCCTTGTCAATTCGGCCCAATTAAGTCCTGTCAAATTGGCCCAGCCAAAATCGGCCTTTACAGCCCTATCAATTCGGCCCAGCTAAACCCTATCAAATCGGCCCAGTTCGACCCTGCTAATTCACATTGTTCGGCCTTGCAAATTCGGCCTGTACAGCCCTGAGGAATTTCAACCTGTACACTCAGGTAATTCAACCTCCTTGCTTGCTTACTCACTGCCCCTGAGACTTTACCTGTTCGTTGCCCTCTCTTGCTGTCAATTCAATCCCTGCTTCAATTGAATGCTCAGTCACTCATGCCAATCGATATTTCTCTCTGATAGCCTATTTCCCTCTTTATAAGTTTCTGTTCCAATCTCCAAAGTGATGGAGAGTTGAGATTGCATCTCCACACTTGAGATCTAGGGTCTCAATGTAATCTTCCATTGACATTTTTAACTTCATAAAAAAATTGGCCAATAAAGTCAAAAGATTAAATTAATGACTTTATGCCTTCTTCCTCACACGTGCGGCCTCTAAAAGAATAATAGAATGGTGAAGAGAGATGAAAGATGATCCTCCAAAACAGATTTCTCGTTACCTCAAAATTTATCCTCCACTGGAAAAGATTCAGTGAGCTTGCTATGTTGATAATTTGCCTCTCACATGCTTGCCTATTTATATCGAGCTCTAATGTTGAGTGGAGACCCATAAAGAGGCACCTCATCACAATAAATCCTCTCATTTATGGAGCCCACATCACAACTCAACATTAGACTAGAATTGTTTACCCCACTGTTGGGTGAAAGACCCCAATCAATAAATAATTCAAACCCGCTTTATAAAAATTAGATCACTCCATCTCAGAGCAAACAATGTGAGCATCATGGGACAATCTCCCCTTGCCAAATCAGCATGGCCCCATGGGTGAATGTATCATTCTCCCCTAGTCAAATCAGCATGGCCCCATGGGAGAATGTCTGCCTGGTGCTACAAAAACATCAAGACATACAACGACACTAGCCTTAGGAGGAGGAGTGTGATACTCCAGTGTGCCGGGTTTGAGGAAGGTGCAAGGAGAAGCTAGGGAGACAAATCCAGATCAACCGAGGAAGATTGAAGGACAGATATAGGGCTTGATCAAGTGGATAACTCCAGGTTTATTGCTGTATATTCAATTCCTCAGTTGGGCTATTATCCAAGGACAGAAGCCCAACTAGGTTCAGATTAATTTATTAATGAAGAACCGTGATTGGGCATAAATCTGTGTCATATGTGATTGAGATTGGTTGTGTAATTATACTTCCGCTGAATTTGTTAGGAACCTACCTGTGTGTTTATTCAATAAGTTTTTATGCTAGGAATTAAATGGCAGGTGCTAAGTTCTGAAAACTAACAATGATGAAGTTATCAACAAACACTGTATTGTTTCTCCACCACTCACCAGGTTATGACTGCCAATCTGATATAAGTACCACACCAGGTTATCATCTGCGGCAGGACTACGATCATATAACTATAATACGAGTCAACCTCCAGCTGATGGTGGTTATTACCACTTGTCCAGGTTGCCCTCATCCCTGACACGTATTCAATTCCCACCCAACATGGGGGAAGAAAATTGGGAATGTTGATGTGAGTAAAATGTTGCATTCTTCATTGGTCATTGTTATTCAATTCTGGTCTATGCGTGCTTGCTTAATTTCTTCAGGCCTGTGTGCCCTTCTGGAATTTTTGTGGCCACCTCTATTTCAACGTCTCAATATGGGACTATCTTAACTTTAGCTTCTATTACAAATTTATGCCCTCATGTCTTCATAACTGTGTTTGGCACTGTCTGGATCCTCTGCAAATGAAGTCTAAAGGAAAAAGATTTGATTATGTTCTACCTGCAGTCACATCTGAGTGATTGCATGACTTTGGAAGTTTAATGTCTTCCCTGATGTTAGGATACTCCTGATCTGTGCTTTCAGGTTTGTGCTTTTCTTCTCCTCCGTTGCTGAGATACTCCTGTTCTGTACTTTGAGTTTTGTGCTTCTTTTGTGGGTGCATATAATTTTTGCATACGTTTTTCGTTGTCTTTGAGACTCTCCTTTAATTTTTGAATGCTGGGTCCATATTTTGAATATCTCAAGCCATATATAAAGATGCCAAATTAATAAGGCTTTTATTGTTAAGATCAGTATATTGGATATACAAACACCATTTTGTTTACAATTTTCAATAAATGGGAGGGGATAAATATTCTTAAAGGGGTTTAGTTATAATACCCCACCATCATGGAAGAAAAAATGCCATATTGCCCTGCCACCCCGGCAGGAGTCCAATTCTGGTATTTGTGATATAATCTTGCATTTCTGCTGTAAGAAGAAAAATTGTATATTAAGGCCACTTACACTGGCTGCTAGAGATTATTTAACATAAGATATTCTTGTTAAGAAATTAACTGACTATTGTAATAAGAAATAAAGCTAGAATACTTCAATTTGTTCTTGAGGGACTTAAAATAAATGGAAATTATATCTATAGAACTAGTTAGAAGTTTCTTGACATGGATGAAGTTGAGTGGAGCTCTAAGTTCCATCAACCTTTTATTTTTTTGACAAGATGCTTCCTCTATCACAGTGTGGCAATTATGCCCTCCCTGTTCTGGGGGTAAAAGAGTGAAGTGTAGTTGGCTTACAAAACTCAAGGAATATCCCATCAGCTAAGAGCTGTGGGAGGTGGGTATGTATTCCACCAAAGTCACCTAGGAATTACCCCTGGTCCCAACGTGTTGAAACAGCTTGCCTGCAGAAGCAAGACAACCCATGAAAGGAAAAACATGCTTTTGGGAGATTTGAACAGAGGAATTTCCCCCTCCCTGCTTCACTTTTGAACCAAGACCCTCTTGACATTTCCTTCAACACTTATTTAATATGCCTATGGAAAAGTCCTTAGTTTGAGTTTGTCCAAACTGAATATGATACTGTCTCATTTTGAATATCTACTAATGCTTTTGAAGATGGTCTAAGTCTCACCTTATGACAACTTTTAAGTTAAATTCAAGCAGAATCTAACCAGTTGATTAATCTACTGCACTATCCGTCTATTACAAAATGTTACTTCTACAAGAGTTACAATAAAAGTGCAACCTATGATCACCAACAATTATGCCATACTATATTTGAAGAAAAGTTTCCATGGTTAAGAAGGTGAATGCATGGTTACAGGATTTTTCTTTTGGAGTTAATCGTACGAAATGTGTGAATGTTTCAAATACACAGGTGTAGACTCTTGTGTTTGAGTAAATCTTTTCAGTACAACTAATTCAATCCATGGAGTACTATAGTTTACTGTGACAGTCAGTAGGAAATGTGGCCTAAGCATTACATTTTAATGGCACTTTTTTGGATTCATTAAATTTAGTTTTGGTTTTGATTTCAGGTGGGAGTCTCAGGGATACTTCAAACCTAACATTGATCTAGATGGACCACCTTTTGTAATTTCCATGCCACCTCCTAATGTCACAGGAGCTTTGCACATGGGCCACGCCATGTTTGTTACTCTTGAGGTGGGTACTCACTTGTTTCAATTTCCTTAAGAGCTAAGCACATCTTAGTTTTCTTATTATCAATTAAACTTAAGTATTTCTTGAAATTTTGGTCATTATGAATGCAAGCTCTTGATTCAGAAAGTTTATGAAAGTAGTTTTTTTGTTTGTTTTGGATTTCAACACCATTAAATTGACTACCTTTTCTAGTGACACTTTACAGCATAGTTACCATAAACAAATTTAGATTTGGATTCGAATCCTGTACCTACATCGCAGAGGAGGATCATGACCCCTTCGATTCACTTTTGAAGTGGGCTCTTTCAGGCACATTCTGCCATTGTGGGGAGCATTGCTCTTGAAGTACTCCTTGGGCACTCTCAAGATGCTCCTTGAGACTTAAAAAACACATCCTGAGCACTCCCTCTTAGCTCCTGTGGACCAAGGTGGCTTTTTTGGGTTTTTGGTTGTCTTGAGAACCAAAGCAAGGTTCCAAAAGGTGAAGTAAGCCATGGCTAGCAGTCCTTGATGTATTAAAACACTATTTCACTCCATTTGTATTAAAATATGCAACTGTGGTCAGATTCCACTTTGGACAACTCACCTGATGGAGATAATGTTTAGATTGAATTCCTTTTTTTGAGAGGACTAAAATTGACCTAAAGATCACTCAAATCAGATAAGGAAAAGTGTACTTATGAAGAAAAGCCCACATGTGCATATTTGATAAGGTTGACCCTAAAGTAAAGTGGACCCTCTTGGAAGGCTATAAATACAAGTGTCCTCTACCTCATTTAGGCACTACTATGAGACACTCTTCTATCTTAGTTTTTGGTTCGCACAGGTCTGAGGCTCGTCCGCGGAGGATCAAATTCGCTTTGAGGTGAAATTGCCGGGTCGGAAGCTCGCATCTTAGATTTAGGGTTTTGGGCCACAGTTGCAGGAAAAACATAGGATGAAGTCGACCACTGTTGCTCGCACAAAAGCTCATCCGTGCGATTGGAGCCTTCCAGTCGCACAGACAACTCTCCATCCATGCAACTGGGAGTTAGGGTTTTAGAATCTCTGTTGCAGACTCAAGTCGCTTGCATGCCAGGCTTAAGGGTGTGACTGGGCTGCTATAGTTGCTCGCATAACTCCTCCGTGCGACCAGGACGTAAAATATGAAAGCTCAATCCTCTGAAGTTTTCGCTCATTGATCGTAGAGTTTGATAGTTGACCGCAGACACTGACAATTCATTACAGTCTTCAAAATCAGGGTTTTGAGTATAAGCATTATTGGGTTCAATTAATGGATGTTGTAGTTGTTTTGTTGAATAGTTTCATAGATGAAGATATGGATCATTGTACTCTCTTTTGTTGAATCATTTGATGATGATCTAATAAGAAAAAGAATTTGAAAGGGTGTTCCCTATAGTGGGTTTTTCCTTGGTCTCCGACTAATCCTAGTGTCTCTATGTCTGAATGCTTTTCTTCTATTGTTCCTTTATGTTTCGCTGCATTGGCGATGATGATATTGTTCTTTCTACATAGTTGCACATGCTGCTGAATAATGATGTAATTTTGAATAATGTTATGATGTTATGGGGTGAACTTAATGTGTTAATGAAGAAATGCAATTATCAAAGCAAAGAACAATATAGCCCTAAGAAAAATTAACATGGTATCAAAGTTGGGTTGAAGAAAAGTCATGGAGGTCACCCCTATGTTGACACCATTGATGGATGAAAGAAGAGGATGGTGGAGACCTAAAAGAATTCTAGGGTTTGAAGAAAACCTTAGACAATTTGTGTATCAGGGTTTGATGGATATTATGAGGCTAGGGTTTGAGAGAAACCCTGGTTTATGGCAAAGATTTGAGATATGAAACTTAGCATGGTCAATGTGAAGATGCTCAAGCACTTGTGACAGATTTGATGAAGCCCTAGATGGGATTGTCTCTAGTAGGCCTGGTTGTTGATAGATTTGATTGAAATAGTGAAGGCAACATTGTTATATGGAAAATGGATAGTGATGGCTTTTGAATGCGGGTTCAAGAGGGAGATGATCACCTCTCATGGAACATAAGTTCTTTTTGATTTATGATGCTTCTCTATATCCTTACTTTTGTTTAGACTTATTGATCTGATTATTGTTTTGATCATTACTTATACTTCCTACATGTATATTTCAGTACTTGGATGTTTTCTAACCTCCTTGATGAGATGTAATAAGAGGATCCGTCTTGAGGATCATTTGAGATGCAGGAAAGAAAAGCTATAGCTGGAAAAGGTAAAGAGGGACCTGATGAAAAGATGACAAAGTGCTACAAGCTGCCTATGTCAAATGAAAATATGTTCAGGTATTTGAATATTGCAAGGTATGCATGGTATATTGTTTCAATGTTATGTTTCAACTGTAATATTAGATGGCAAGGTAAGCCCTAAAGTATGATGAGAATGTCTCCTTCTCTAATGGTTCATGCATGCATATGAAAGTGATTTGGATTCATGGTTCTTATGATGAAATGATGACAAGGTAAGCCCTAAGGTATGATGAGAATGTCTCCTTCTCTAATGGTTCATGCATGCATATGAAAGTGATTTGGATTGATGGTTCTTATGATGAAATGGTGCACTTGGTATTGAACAAGTATCTTACCTTTTAGACATGATGAATTTCTTGATTCTATGAAGCTAGTTGGAAATATTGATCTTTGATATAGTGGTAGACTTTATGTTTGGCTAACATCTATCATTTTGGATATCTTGATCCCATAGAGAAGGTTAGCACCTTGATTCTAGTAGATGGTAAATTGACACTATTTGTTTGTGAAAAGCATGGTAGCCATGATGATAGAAGTATAACAATGAGATTGATATTCATGATCCTTTGTTGACCATGGTTATGCTTTGATGTGCTTAGTAATTATGGCATAAGATAAAACTGAATACCCTAACTTTATGGATTGAGTTATGTGACAAAGTAATGCTTGTGATCATGATTCTTGAAGTATACTCCTATTGGCTCTTTGACTCTAACTCTTGATGAAAGATTGATGTCATGATGTCATGGAGAAGTATTTGATGCTAACATACATGTGGATATAGTCCGACTTTATGCTTTAACAGATCTGCTAATGCATGATAATATTATAGACAGGTTGATGGCATGAATGAAGATGGCTGAAGTGGATTCCCATTCAGAGGGAGAACCTCTCCATAAGATCCCTTCTCCTATTGTCATTTGCATTATGTTGAAGTATGATTTATGGGCATAAATAGACAAATATCTAACATTGTTGACCTGCGGCAAAGTTCTTATCTGAGGAGAGAGAGTTTTCTCTTACTTTGAGCATCAGTCGCACGAAAGAATGTGCGACTGTAGCCTCCCAACCACCTGGAAGCAAGCGCAAGGGTGCGACCGAGGCACTGAGATAGTTCTATGCAGATTTGAGCACACTTGCTCACTTACAGTGCTTTAGAGAGCGACTGGGAGGCCACAATTGCTTGCATAACATCTTAAAGGGTGCGACTATAGTCTTCCAACCACACGCAGGAAGGCCTGTGGTTGCGACTATGCCTGCAGTGTGAAAATTCGGAAACCTGAATCCTATTGCAACAATTGGAAATTATTCTCCTAATTGTTATTTTAAATTAACAATTTATTTATTGAATAACTCACACTGCAACCTACACAAATAAAAACTATGGAAGAATAAACACTGGAAGAAATGCTAGCACACACACACATAGATTTACACAGTTATTTTTGGACCAATGTCGTTGAAAAATCCCAACTTGGGAAAACCAATGCAACAACTAAGGGTTTTATTACTATGCAACAGCGAAATAATCTGAGTACGACTTGTTGCCGAAACTGGCAATCCTACAGAGAAAAATTGGCAAGAAAATCCTAGCGAGGAATTGCCTCACTCCATAGGCAAATCCGGGCTTTTTGACCTCAGCTTAAATTGAGCTGTCCAAATTGGCTCTGTGCAACTATTGTGTCACCCTAGTGCAGTCACTTCTGCACTCAACTTGAACCAAGTTCTCCTGAAGTCATCTGGTTTGCTACTGTCTCGGAAAATGTCTTTCCTGGCCTTTAGAACCTCTGCCCAGCTTCTAGCCCTGAAACTTAGCTTTCCCCAGCAGATTCAAAATTGCCTCTAGAGGCTACTGCGCTGCTCTGCGTCAACCTCACTATGGCTCACTTGCCTCTCTGTGAATGCACTCATCGGATCTGGAATCCTTCCTCTGGATTCACTGCTTCTGCCTCTCTCTCACTGCTTCAATCTCACTGGCTCTCTCTCAGACAATTGACTACTGCTACTTTGGAAATTGATCTGCTCATGAAATCAAACTGCTCAAGTGCTTTCTCCAAGCCCCATCGACTTCTTCTTATAATCCTCTTTTGAGACCTCAACGACCAAGATTAGATCTTAATCAATGGGTAGGATTAACTTAAAGTCGATTTGTGCAAGTTTCTAGAACATTCACACCATAACTTAATTAATTATGATTAATTAGCC
>APFE030206166.1:132013-156063 GCA_000404065.3 Pinus taeda | reverse complement strand
TCTAGACAATTTTATTGTAAACTTTGCTGAAGATTGAATTCTCCTAGGAAGAAAAGTTGGCTGGGTTTTTCCCAAGGTTGGGTTTTCTCAGGGTAATTTTTGTGTCTCTTGTGTTTGGCTGTCTCTTTATGATCCTACTGTTGTGGTTGCATTATTCTTGAAGATTTTCTATGTGTACTTGCTTAATGATGTAAGTGACATAATATAACTTGAGTATGATCATTGGAAATAATTATGAAGATTAGAAATCAGTGTCTATTATAAGAAAATTCAACATGGATGGGTATATCACTAGCTCTTTGCCCACAAATTAATGGCCTTACTATTTCATTGTTGCCCTTAAAAAGAGGTCAACGTGTAATTTAAATTGGCCTAAGTTCACTGTCCGAGACAACCCTGAAAGAGAGCATCTTGAGAATCAAAAAATAATTTTTTAAAGTGATCTAAGGCTCCTGTTAATAGGTTGGCTTGATGGCAAACACCTTGTATTTTCTTATGGGAAAGTCGAACCCAATTGGTTCAGGTTGGCTCCAGTGAAAGTCATGTCTTTTAAAGGATCAAGTCGGCCCCATAATAGGCCTCTTCAATCTGTATATATGCCCTAGTTGTGGCAATCAAAGGGCACAAGATCAAGCACCGTTTCAAAAGGAAATCTTTTGTTTTAGCACAGGCTGAGCCTACAAGGAAGTATCTAGTGAAGGCCGAAGTTGGAATATCATCTGAGATAAATTGGTGGGTTTGAGGCTGAGTTGTTTGTTGAAGAAAAGACCAGAACGAAGCCTGCTTTGAGGCTCTTTCTAAGACAGATCAAAATCGTTTCTGAGGCAGCCTGAAGCAGATCCAAGTCTGAAGCCCTTTTTGGAGGCCATTTTCTGTGGTTGTTTCGAGATTCCCTGAGGCAGATTGCGAGCTGACTTCTAGGAAATTTCTGTGGAAAATAAAATCTCTATTTCAAGGCAGATCTAAGGCATGAATTAGTAGAAGACTGAAGATATATCAAGTCTCCTTCTGAAGCAGATCCGAAATCTCTCTGTGGCTAATCCGCAGTTACTCAGGTTGTTTTGAGACTGAGTTTGAGGCATCCAAACCTGAGGCTTTCTGAGGCAGATCTGAATCCTTGGACAGATTCAAACCTGTGAGGCTTTCTGAGGCAGATCTGAATTCTTGGACAGATTCAAACCTGTGGTAGTCTGAGGTCTGAGGTAATCCTAGTTTGAGGGAGATCCGAATCTGAGACCCTGAGGCAGACCGAATTTGTGCAAACCCTGTGTGGCAGAGCGAATTTGTGCAGATCCTGTTCAAGCAGCCACTGAAGAGGAGTTTGGAAAGATGTCTAAGGGTGGTTAAATCATATTCTTTAAGCAGAATTAAAAGTGCTGATTAATGGCACCTTTGAAGACAGCTAAGAACAAAGAAGACAATAAATACACTGACATGTGAAGTAAAGGTGACAGTGTGACGAGTCTATGTTTTCTGAGATCAAATTTGAGATTAGTAGAAGCAGGCCATAGAGTAGAGAAGTGGCACATTGGAGTTGCAGTGAATGAATGTAAGCAGTGAGTGTTCAATAAGATATTTGCAGTGAAAGTGTCATGATGATATTTGTTGAAAAGGATTGAGCATCATTGTAAGTAGGCCATTGTTCCTGGTAAGGGAGCCCAAAATTATTGTTTTATCTTTTCAGGGTGGCAGGGTGGTGCTAGGCAAGGAAGTTGTGCCTTCCTTTAGGAGGTTGTCACCTCTTTCCATTGGATGCTGGTAAACCAGGGGTTGTAGCTCCTTCCAGTAGTGGCTGGTAATTAAGCCTGGAGTTGTAGTCCTTCCAATTGTAGTTGGTAAATCTAGAAGTTGTAACTTCCATCATGATATAAATAAATTGTTTATATATATATCTTGTGTTCCTTTGATGTGATGTTATTGGTTAATGCTTTATGATACTAGATTGAAAGAAAAGTTGAAATATTGATTCACCCCCCCTCTCAGTATTTCTGACAAGATCACCTACAGCTTCATTCATAGTGTGAAGAGAAATGACTTGACTGTATATTGAGGAGAAAGCTTGGTTTATGTGCACTACAATTTGAGGTTGTTGTCCTATTATTATGAGGTGGCAAATAATGATAGAATATATATGACTTGGGACAACAATGTGGAGGAGGTGAATTCAGAGGATGGAACCTTTAGAGCTCTTGGAGGCTGAACTATTTGGATGATCACATATCATGGATGTAACTCTCATCCACTAGCAGGATTCCAGATGCAGGAGCTTTGCTTTTATCTTCACAACCTCTAGTGTTGTGTTGGGGCTGTGTAGGTCTCGGTCGAGTTCAATGAGCAATTTCACCTACTCCTACTCCTGTTGTTCATGGATCACAGGAAAAGAATTTAGAGGTTTCTCGTGGGAATAAGAAAGCTTAGTAGATACTATATTTAGTTGTCCTTTTCCTGTTTAGAATTTAGTTTCTAGAACTTAGAATACTGTCTGTATTATGGCCTCTTTTGTAACCATTATATGACAGTTTAAGTTTGAGCTTTGAAGTTTGAAATTTGAACCAACCTTTAAACTGTTGACTGCATCTTACAGCTCTTTGGTAATGAATATTATGCTTTGTTTCGTATCATGGTTGATGTTAGCTATGACAGTCTGTTGATGACAATTGTTATATGTTGAAACTCAATGGTGGATGCTTTAATGATCATCGTTAATCTAGTAGTTAAATTGATATTTTGATGTTTTCTTCAACAAATTCAACATTCTGCATTTTTTTCTTGAATATATTTACATCAAAATATATTAAAATGTTCTTTATAAAAAACATTTATGGAATGCTCTGCTCTTGGAAGTATTTGAAAATTGTGCTTCCCACTACCTGCTCCCAACACCCTTGTTTTGTACAAATGGGGTAAAAAAAAAGAAAAGATATTATGCAAAAAATATGGAAGTGTACTTCTCATTAATAAGAAAAAGCATGCAAATTATTTAAAATATTAGAAACTCTCCAGCATTGTCTATGTGTGTCTTCTCTAAAATGATACTTGCATAATATATAGAGTTGATAAACTTTAAGATAAAATATTATAACTTAGCTTAATCAACTCTCATGTGCAAACCTTGAGTTTTTTGTCTTTTTATGGCGGGGTGAGGTTGTCTTACAAATCAAATCAGAACATTGGAGAAATATGAATTGTTGGCAGCTGGCCAAATTTCTGTATGGAATTGTCCAATTTGTCCAAATTCTGCTACTATGCTTTAAAGGAGAGTTTGGAAGTAGTGCACCATTTGGTGTTAAAAAGTAGTTTCGGTCTTGAGGAGTTAAGAAAATAAATGTTAGAGAAAATTATACCGATGCCATTAAAACAGTATAATGTTGGCAAGCAAAATATGAATATTAGATCCTTTCATATTCTAACCTCCTACAAGAAAATTACAAATTAGGTTGGCTGTCATTTTGAACTTGTTCAGTTTTTTGGGTATCTTTTGTTGCAAATTGTTTTTACTAGATAGTGTTTGGGATTCCATTTTGTCTTATAATTGTACTGCAATTTCTCTACCAGGATATTATGACTAGATATTGGCGGATGAAAGGTAGGCCAACATTGTGGCTCCCTGGCACTGACCATGCTGGCATTGCAACGCAAGTAAGCAAGTTGAATCCAACAAAGAAATCATGTTTTGATTATTATTTCCAGTTGTGGTAGACAAATTATCTGATGCGAATGATCGAGTAGATTCTTTTTATCTTCACCAGTTAAGAGGTCTACTGTCTATGTGACTAAATAATGTATGGGTAATTTTGTGATTTTCTTAATATCATATATATTTTACTTATTAATTCCTTCTATGACATGGTTTAGTATTTAGTATTTACTAAGTCTTCCAAAGGAAGGATGGGGAGGTGTTCTTGTACTCCAGAAATTGAATTAATAATACCAGGGTACTTTATGCATGGTTCTTCAAAAATTGCACACTGAGAGAAACACCAAAGGAAGGAACTGTAAAATATGTGTTTTGGAACTGTATAGTTTCTTGAACTTATTGGGTATGGGTTTCTCAAATTACACCCCTCTTAGTTGTTCCTTTCAACTGGAAACTGGCAATTCTAGGAGACTATGAATGATCAAACAACATAACAGGGAACCTATCAAGTTAGAAGTGATTACTGTCAAGCAACATAAAAAGGAACCTGTTAGAAGGGTTCACTTTCCTTTGGAAGAGGTGTATAACATCTTGCAATGATGGCTAGTCTAATGCCTGCCTTGGACAGTTGACTGCATTTAAAGTTGATCCGGCAGAACAGATAACAACCACAATATATGTGTATAGAAAAGATGTAGACTCTGTCCAGACTGGTGCTAAGGTGAATGCATTGGCTCTGCTCACGTAAGTTGGGAGGGAGAGTTAATTGCAGTATTATACAAGGCAACTGATGGTCTTGCAGTTTGCTGATGTAATCATTCTTTTTACTGTAATATAAGATAGCTTTCCAAACAGAAGTTCCATAGCTAAGGCAGACACACTTGCTCTCTTCCCCTATGATAGTAGAGGGGACAATTGCAATATTGTCTATTTAACTGATGGCTTTGCTGATGTAATGCTATTTTTTACCTGTAATATAAGATGCATGCTTTCCCCAAATAAGCATGCATACTTCAAAAGCATATCTTGATAATCCTCAACTTCATTTGACCATGCGTTTGACACATTTATCACATGTAGGTTTTGTTTCAACCCTTTATAGGTGTTTCATTTTCAAAGCTATGCATGTTTGCTAACTCTACTTACAAAGTGTCTTTTGAGGCTAATCTTATAAAGTTCGTTCTGGTCCTTACCTCAATTTACAGTTGCTTGAAAATTATCATCTTTCTCTTTCCTCAAATGGATTCACTAGTCAATAGATGATGGCACACACTTTTAAGATGACAATTTCTAGGATACTTTATCTTTTGGCATTTTTCTAGGTATGCACATGCTTATTGGCCCCTAGCATGCAACCTTTATGAACCACTTATGATTTTCACTAGACCTAGTTTTTTTTCTAATTTTGTATTGCCTTTTGTACTAAACTTGCTATCTCATTATGTCATGACTCATATGATACTAGATAACCTATAGCCTTATTGCTATGTAGTATAATGCATGCTAGACTATTTCAAGGGCTTATTAATTTACTTTAACTTATTGCAATGTTAGGCTAGTGAAAACAATATACTTCTGAGTCCTTACATACATATATTGTTGAACCAGGATAACACTATGTTCATGTGGTTGGATAGATAAATCCCACAGTGGATGGAGGTTTTTATCTCTAACCGGGAAATTGCCATTACAGCTCTTTCCATTGTTCCTCTATTCAAACAGAACTCAGTTTACAGACTTGCAAGAATCTTCTAGTAGCAAATCCCAGTTTCAGTGGACAGATTTACATCACTGTTGAGAGATTTCATTGCAAGCATATCCATCCACCTCATTCTTGCAAGATTGAAATTTTGAATAACCAAGTGGTACCTTGTTTGACCTTTGGATAGTTGAATGCACACAGATGGCATGACTTGAGTCTGAATGTTCCCAAAAATCAAAACTTTGTTAATAAGTTGAAGTTCTTTTTGAAGGAAAATTATGCATGAGTATAAAGTTTAACTGGAAGCCATTTGATTTGATGGGAGTGCTTAAAAAATATGAATCTTGAAGCTTCCTCATGGTCTATGGCAAATAGTTCATATAAATAAGTTAGCAATGAACACCTTTACATATTGTCATTTTAGTTTCCATATATCAGTTTATTATATTTTATTATTGAATGCTAATAAGAACATTGATGTAATCTGCAGCATGAGATTATATTGTGCAATGTATTTGTCTTTACTTGGTTAAGAAACCCAAAATATTTCAAGTGCAATTTCATTTTTCACATCAAGCCTATTGTAATTGTCTCTATTTGTCACATTCATTCACTATTCCAACTCTATTCACCATTATAGGAGAAACTATTCTCTAGATTGCTATGTATATTGTGGGTACTTCCCTTGCCTTCTCTCCTTCAAAATTTTGTGCTTGAATAGAAGAATGTATTGTCTTTATATTTGGAAGGACTGATAAAAATAATAATTAATATGGAACTACTGGTAATGGTTGTTGCAGCTGGTTGTGGAAAAAATGTTGGCTTCTGAAGGCATAAGAAGGGAAGATTTGAGCAGAGATGAGTTTATAGGCAGGGTTTGGGAATGGAAGAGGAAGTATGGATTCCTTCAATCTAAGATTGATAATTGTTTTGCTTGCTCTTGTTATATCTCTTTAATTAAATGAAAATTTTACATGTTTAGTAGAAATGCTTGAACGTAGCATGTATGAAATTTCTCTTTTTCTCAGGACTACTGGGAACATTCCTATTTCCCCATTTTGAAGTCATTCCAAGCAAAATATTTTGTAGTCAGGATTGGGTGACAATGCCACCTATTCTGACAAAGAAACAGGCTTTTCAGTGGCATCATTCAGTTGAATATATGCTAGTAATTTGCCTTAAGTATGAAAGTTTCCGAAAAATTCCCTGTTTTACTGCCCAATTCTACATGCAAATCCAAAATCGTAGAGCAACCTTTAGAAGGACATCGCCCTTGTCTTTCTCATGATTGATGTAGAATTTCAAGAATAGGACATGTTGCCGCAAAATCTAACAGGTCTTGTAGAGGGGTACCCTACAAGGCAAGCACTAGACCAAGTAACAACAAGAAGGTAGTGGCCCACTGTCACCACAGCGACTACGCCCTGCTCATTATGGATTTTCACCAATGGGAGGAGTCCTGGTATATAGGTCACTTACAAGAGATATTCTAGGCTGAGGCATAAGGTGACACACTAGGCTTCCAAGGAGCTCAACTGAAATACTAGGCTCAAACAACGAAGACAATGCAATTCATATCCCTTAGAGAGGCCAAATCTAAGGCACACTAGACCTAGGGCTTGATTATTAGCATGTAAAGTGGAATGGCCTAAGCTCAAGGTGCTAAGAAAAGGTTTCCAACAATGGATATCAACCAAACAAAGGCACCAATGGGAGGAGTCCTGGTATATAGGTCACTTACAAGAGATATTCTAGGCTGAGGCATAAGGTGACACACTAGGCTTCCAAGGAGCTCAACTGAAATACTAGGCTCAAACAACGAAGACAATGCAATTCATATCCCTTAGAGAGGCCAAATCTAAGGCACACTAGACCTAGGGCTTGATTATTAGCATGTAAAGTGGAATGGCCTAAGCTCAAGGTGCTAAGAAAAGGTTTCCAACAATGGATATCAACCAAACAAAGGCACATGAAACCTTCAAGAAGCCCTCAAGTTGAAGCTTAACCAAACTAAGGTTTTTCCTAGGGAAAAATAACTAGGGCAAGAGAAATTATGGAGAAAAATGGAGAGATTAGCCACCAAGAGGAATGATTTTGAGAAAACCACTTCTACCCTTGATGTTGAATCCTTCCAATGCCAAAAATTCCCCTTCTAGCCAATTTTGCTCCAAGCCATAATTGGGTTGCTTATCCTTAAGAAGGTCGAAATAAGAGAGAGAAAGGGCGCAAAATTGAATTTGTGGATAATGTAAAGTTTGATCACCTATTAGACAAGGCTAGTGCCTAGTCCTTGCTTGGATGGAGTCTATAGATTTTTGAGATAGGCTAATCTTGCAAAGGAGTAAGGATATTTTGATGCCCTAGCAACAAAACCCCAACTATTACCTTTGTGAGGGATCAATATTCACTTGGAAGAGTTAAGGTAAAGATTCACCTAGGGGATTGTCATTCACATATTATACATGAATAATGCATGCAATGATGAAATCTACTTTCTATACAAATTATCTTCAATAACAATAGTACAATAGAAAAACCCTAGATTATCAACACATTCCACACATTAAACATAAAATCAGAAATTTATCAATAACAAGGCTCACTTACAAGATAACATGCATGAACAATCTTTCATTGATCCAAGATAACTTCTCCAAAGACAAGAATATAGCTCCAATAGACAAAATACTCCCAGATCACATCTCTCCAAATGTACAAGAAGGCCAAAATTCTCTAAGACAGGCCGAATTAGTTGAAGTGATGATGACTGGAATGAAAATTCCTCTACTCTTTTTATATGAGGAGGATGAGTCACAATATTAGCCTAAAAGCCCCTACTAACAAGTTTAATCACAATAAACCCTTGGGTTACAAGCCAACCCACTAGCTTTTGATCAAAAGCATAAAACAAGCCCACACGTGTGAGCCGCTAGCCTTCTAGGGCTGACATCATGCATGAAGTATGCTCTAAAATGCCTTGCGTTGGTGCTAGGAGATGCCAAATGTGATGTAGAAGCATGTAAAAATCATGATTTGAGGGTTGGCCCTCAAATTCACCTCAATGGCTCTATGTGGCCCCAAAATCTAGCTGGGGAACCACAAAGTGGTCTCCATGGGTCTCCAACTGCTCATAATGTCCATCTCTGCTCCAACGTTGAGGGCTTTCTAGGTACTACTAGCCCTCCCAAGTCTCTAAAGGTGAGACCATCCTCATTTGGGCCCTGAATCAACTACCATCCCTCATAAGGTGCTAGTGCTTGCCTAGGGGCATGTTGGGTTTAGGCATGCCATCTTGAAGAATCATCAAATCCAATCTAAAGTGGTAGAATGTCTTGGGTGCTGGAGGTGCCTAGGGTCATGTGTGATGTGCTGCAACTATTAGGAGGCCCATGGTTCTCAATGCTTCACTTGATGGTGCCGATATGCCTCTCTAATGGCCTAGCTACTTGTGGGTAAGGTGCCCAAGACATCGGTTACTGGACCACTCGACAATCCGAATACAAATTCTAGTGAAAGCAACCAGTCATTAGAGACAAAAATCATTATTGCATCTAAGTGAACCAAGCTTGATTGTCATGGGCTATTTAATACTTCAAATAAAGATCTCCTTACAAAATCCTTGAAATCACAAAGGCTTTTTTAGATTTTCTCCCCATGTAGGAGTGGCTAAAATATAACATTATTAGGTGTTTTTAGCCCCTAAGGGGAAGTAACATCTCCCTAGTCCACCCTTTAATTGTTAGGTGTTGGTGAGTAATAATGATGATATGGAGGGGATAAGACTTCATGGCCAAGTGCCATGGTCAAAGGGACCGATTGATGGGGGATCCACATTTTGAATATATAGATGTGAGGAGGGAGCAAATTGTGGATGCATGAGTTACCAACTTGGCCTTTGCTTTTCCACCCTTCTTGTGTGCCTTTTACTTTTGGTTGATTTTTCTTTGTATTACTGCTCTTAGCTCAAGGGTTAGAGCTTACTTTGAATGATATAGAAGTTGAATTACCCCTTAAGGATGAGTCATTTCATCACTCATTGGGGGTTGGGACATGCAAGGGTTCCTTCTTAAGATGTAATGAAGCAACATGTGCTCAGGGACTAGGTGATGGCCATAAGGAGTGAGGTAGAGCTCATGCTAGGCTTTTTCCCACGCTAATTTATCTGTCCTGGCCATCTTTTGCATTTTGATATTCGTTCTTTTGATTTTGTTTTGTGTCCATGATATACTTTTTCAGTTTCTTTTAGCTGCATCAACCTCCCAGGGCAAAGTTCCGAGCCTTACCTAGGTATGAGGATGTATGGGTACCAAATCCCAAAGAACCAATGGTCAGTTGAACCCAAAGAATGGAGGTGAGACAAGGGCTTGTAATGTATGATGGAAAGTGGTAATATGATCAATGTTGTATGAAGCAGGGACGTTTTTTGGAAGCAGATCTGCAGAAGAGTCATTTCCCAAAAATTTAGGAAGCGTAGCATTTACTATATATATATATATATATATTTATATTTTTTTGCATTTATATTAAAAAAATTCCAATATACTAAATTAGTTGTAGAAGACATGAAAACATGCATATTTTTACATAAATCAAGATAGATATGGTATCCATTGTACATCAATGATTAATGATTCCAACATGAACCATCTAGAATCTAGATTCCTCCTCTTGTTTAGCCTTTGCCTTTACTTCGATTCTCTAGGGATATTAGTCAACATTGCCCAATTTTGATCAAACAGCCTAATCCAAGCCTTATAATATGGTAGAGAAAGCTTAACATGCCCGATCAATGATTTTGACTTGAGTGAAGGGTACATTTTTGCTAAGGCCATGACAAAGGAGTTCAACAATCAACAACACCAACAGTGGGGTTCATATAGGGCTCGGTGCTCTTGAAAAAATGCCAATCACATGCCATCATACATGATATAGTCCAATGAAACGCCACAATCCCATTGATTCTGAAAACTGTTAAGTCTGTTGAATTTTGAATGGGATATGAAATTCTGTTTTCTTCATATGAAGTCTAATGATGTTGGAACCACTCTCAAACATCCCGAGTCATTTCATGGTAATGTTAAAAATATAAGTAAAAAGGATGAAAATGAAAGATAAAGGAGAATGTCACTTTTATTTTAAGAATTTAACATTACCAGTTGGGAGCATCAAGGGGCACCTTGGAAGTATTCAGAAAGCATAGTTACTCACATAACAGTTCAAAAAAAAAATTCCCTGCGGAACCATGTGAGCCATCCACCTTCTCTTGGATCTGCTCCTGATCCACAGTGGATACACACCCGAACCTCCATGGATCCACAACCGATCGTTTCCAGATTCGTGGATTTGGGCAACTGGAACCGCAGATCGGGCCCCCACGGATTTGATTTTCCAGGAATCGCTAGAAAATGGCGGAACTGCGGATCTGATTTTCGGATCCATGGTTCCGCTGAAGGATAGGTGGCAGATCCGTACAGGACTGGATTTGCGGTTCCGCCGGAGGATCGGTGGATGATCCGTACGATACATGGTTCTGCCTCTTGATCCTTGGGGGGTGGGATTATTCTTGCAACTATGAATATGACATAAGGATAGATGAAACTACCCTATCTCATTCAGGGCTTCCCAGGTAGTGCCTTTCCTATATCCATTAGGCCATTAGGAGAGGTGCCATTGGACTAGGATCGAAGATTAACCCCCCATTTAAGGTGAGAGAACAAGACCACGGTCAAAGCCCATCCTTCTTTGAAATCACCCCATTATCCATATCAAATGCCCCAAAACAAACAAGCATAAGTACTTGATTGCAAAATGATTAAAGTACCTTTTGAGAGAAAGCCCACCTTCGTCCATGTGCTCATGCAGATGGGTGAGAAGCATATGGTTGATGTAAGTGGTGGAGATATAATGGCATTTCATCAGCTAGTGGTGGTTGTCAGGGGCTGTTGGCTGGCCGACTGGGTGTTGAGAATAGGAGAAATTTTTTCTCCTATAGGGTTACCCATTTTCGTGGGTAATAGGACAATCAATGCAATTATGAAATTCACGTCGTTTACTTCAAGTTTCTTGGATTTTATCACTGTCAACTTTCACCCTTAGGTTTGGTTCGAAATATTAAATTACAACAGTAATATTTCATTTGCATTCAATTCAATGGAGTGTTGATCCTATAAGTCATGGATGTCTCATATCTTCAATAACAAAAGATGCTATCAAAACATCTCAAACCTTCAAAGAACACTGGGCACATGTGAAGTTGAAGGAACATCGCCTAGGATCACTAGCTACCTCCTAACTCCATCATCCCTAAATCAAACATCATGGGCTAAAATCTTTGGACACCACATTGTGAGCTGTTCAAGACATCTTCAAAGATGGTCACATCTCCATACAAGACCAAGACAAGTGGATTAGATATATCAAAATCACAATGACAAAGAACTGCACCAATCCCATCCCTCTTGAAGTACCATTCTTGTGGTACAAACAACAAACAACATAGGGCTGACAATAACCTGTAACCATGGGAATCTTGCCAATGCACTTGGAAACCTTTGGCAATTGAAGGAACAACCTCAACGAGGTGACCTTTCTCTTTTTGAGACAGCCTTGAATCAAGAGTAACATGAATTTCAACTCCCTCTTCTTGAGAGAATCAAACAACTCTATCTTTCTACTCTATAACATTCCCATCCGTTGGAAGCTTGGAATCAGTCACTAATTCCATAATAGGTTTCGAACATATCTCCATGGCATTTTCGAAACATGTACTGCATATGCCTCCTCTAGACGAGAAGGCTCATCTAGCTTCTCATTGGAATGCACAAGTGCGACATGACTAGTAGGCAACTTGTAAATGGCAGCTTTATACACACCTTTAGCCAAAGTTATCGAACTTGCTAGACTACAATTATTGATACTACCATGCTTTCCTTTAATGCAACTCTACAATTATGATTTGCCATATAAGAAACAAAAACACATTTGTTCTTCAAACTAGGAACAAATAGAACATCACTTGATGGCATCTAGAAGGAAATGGAGCCCAATCCTCCCATAGGATAAGTAGCGTCATCACCCAACTCCACACTCATGCCTCTCTCTTGTGCCTAAGGTTCATTGAAAAATGTTCTATCATAAGTCATATGTATTGATGCCTGATTCTCCACATACCATCCAACACTTAGGTGCATTGTTAGAAGAGAAACAAGAGACTATGGAAAGGTAGCCTCAAGTTGTGATGACCCCTAATCCATTCCTGCTATAGTACCTGCACTCCTTGCAACCTCTCTTTATGGCTTGGGTTTTCCTTTTTTCCTTGGACATTGGATGGCATAATGTCCCATCTGATGACATCTAAAACATTGCATATTGCCGAATCCTTCTCCTAGATTTAAACCTTTCTTCTTACTGTTCTTGTATTCTTTATTACTTCCCTTCTTTGTCTTCCCAATGAAGGCTACTTCTTCTTTCTATGTTGAACAAGAGTCCAACCTGAACTCTTCTTGCATAAGGTCATCCCAAAGCTTTGTGAAGGTTGGAAGCTTCATGAGCACAAACACCTTGGATGAAAGGCCTCCACGAAGTAACAAGTCCATTCAAGGCAATGGACTGTAATGTCCCCAACTCAAACCATGAAAACTAATAACAAATTGGTTGTCCTTTCCTTGGCTTACCCAAGAGAAAATGGACATAGAGCTACATTGGGTTTATGCTCATGCATGTTGATTACTGTGCATAGATAATATTGAGCATGACTGGAAGTTATTTGGAGCACATGCATGAGTGAACTAAAGACCACTAAGACTCATGCACTGATTTAAGAATGAGTTGGCACTCTTCTTGGAGTGAACTACAACGCATGCATGCATGAGTGAACTAAAGACCACTAAGACTCATGAACTAATTTAGGAATGAGTTGGCACTCTTCTTGGAGTTGTCTACAACACATGCATGCATGGGGAGATAACTGAGAGTCTAGTCTAGTTAACTATGTGCATGCCCTTTTCTCTGCCACTTCATAGTAGTTTGACATGAGTTAGATCTAGAGTATCTCCACTAGGCTGAGCACGTGCTTCTTCTCTCCACTTCTACTTCAGTTGAAATCAAGCGTACTCCCTTAGCCCTCCGCATGGCCATCTTGTCTTAGTTCACCATTAGTTAATCGAAATACATGGAAGAGAACTCCAAGAAGACTGGTGAGTTAGCAATGCCCATCTCCTTGAAACCTTCTCTTAACTCCAACACTTGAACACTTTACTTTGGGCCATCCTCAAGTCAACAAGGCACACCTGCACATCAACTTGAGTCTCACTAATGCACATGGGTTGAAGACATAATCTTGCATGGATAGTTCGACTTCCATAGTTGGTAAAAGGAGAAGGTCGCTTTGGTAGTTATGAGCTATATGTTGTGAGTTTTCTATTCTCTCGTGCTACAATTTTGGGCTTAAGCTTTGGTAACGTTGAGTATCTGTAATTTTGGAGAGACATATGGGCTCCCCTAGTCAAAAGGGTGTGTTTTGGTAGAAGAGCTTAGGTTTGTGAGACCCTTGCACATCATCTTTTCTGGGTTGCAACTATGCATTAGGCTTGGAGGTCTATTTGGAGATAAAATTTAGAGGACAACTTCAGATTTGTGTTTATTTCAATAAGTAATCTTCATATTTCTAATATCTGGTTTTTATATGCAAATAAAATTTCATATTCTGCAGTGCCTTCGTTTTGGAAATATTGTTATTTTTCTAGTATCTATATTTGAGGATATTACAATGTATCAGCGCTGCAAGACTTGATAGCTTGTTTGGGTTAATTGCATGTGTGAAGAGGGTGGTCATAACTTGGAATCATGTGAATAAATAAATGGCTGGAAATAATCAACCATCACTATCAAGTGAGGAGGAGGAAAAACAAATGTTTGTAGAAATGTTAAAACAACTACAAATGAACAACCTTTATTTGAGTCAGAAGGCTCAAAACACAACAAATGGAAGAATTTTGGTGCATATAGGGAGAGTGGAAAGTAGCAAGGTTGAAGAAAACAATTGAACATTCTTCCGAAAAACCTTTAGGCTCAACACAATCTAGACCTTTCATGCCTATTTTTATACAAGAGGAACCTATGGAGGACAATGAGGATGCTAAAATATTAGCCTATGTATCAAGATTTAGGGGCAAATTTTCAATCATCCAGCTCTTTTAAGGACTATTTGGAGGTCACAAAGTGCACAAAGCCAAAGCAAAAGCAATGGAACCAAGGGAAGTAGAATTATGGGCTGCAGAAGAGGTTGGGATGTCTATCTTTACCAAGTTTTGATGGATTAACGAAGTGTACAACTAGGGCTTGGATTTAGATATTGGATACTTATCTTGCCCTAAATCAGATGAGGGAAATTGAGGACATCAAGTTTGCTACCCTTCACCTTGAAGGAGCTGCACATGAATGGTGGTACCATGGCTTAGTGGCATAAGGAAATGGTGCAATAGTCTCTTATGATCAGTTCTGCACTACATTGATAGAGTGGTTTGGCCGCAAGGATTCAAAGGCACACTCTAGAGAGTTGGCTCAGTTGAGATAGGTTGGGACATGATGCAATTATTTCAGAGTTTCACTAGTTATCAATCATGGTTTTTGATGTGACTGAGAAGAAATTGATTTCTTGGTTCATAGAGGGCTTGTTAGAACCTCTCAAGGGTTGGGTCAAAGCTTTTGATTTGCTAGCCTTGCTAGATGCTATTAAGGATGCAAGGAATATGGAGTTATCCACACCACTGGCTAGGTTTCCTAGTAAGTTTCCACATAGACCTTGTTACCCCTCTTTCAGCAAGGGTACTTCAAAACTTTTTGGCCACACCATATAAGCCCAAAGGATGTGCCTTGTAATGCCCTATGGGTGTGTGTGTTGAAATTTCTAAGTCTGACATGTCAGAAATCCCTACTGTATTATTTGGTTTATTCTCTCCTACTTGTTCTTTTCATTAACAAGTTATTTATAAATATAAATACCGAAAATAAACACAAATATAACCTTAACACATATACAGATCAACAATTGAAATAACTGAGACAATCACACAAGGGACACTATTATTTTTGGACGATTGTGCTCGGAAAAACCCAATGCGGGAAAACCGGTGCAATAGATATGAGGGTTTTACTATTATCCAGTTTCTCAATACAACTAGGGTGCCAGAAATGGCTCACTCAACAGAGAATGTTCTTGGCAGAAGTACCTCTGCTCAGAGACCAATATTCCTGTTGATCAGACACCGGATGATCGATCCCACAACAACTACGACAACTCCTTAGCTGGACAGCGAAAGCTACTCCAAGCTTCTC
Organism: Pinus taeda; assembly: GCA_000404065.3. Taxonomy (NCBI): domain Eukaryota; kingdom Viridiplantae; phylum Streptophyta; class Pinopsida; order Pinales; family Pinaceae; genus Pinus; species Pinus taeda. Next base: position 140,389 of record APFE030206166.1, on the reverse strand, counting down.
CACTGCTTTGCGTCACTGCTAGGGACTGCGTCACCCTCTTAGCTCACCAACACACAGTCTGCCCCACGAAAATCACCCAGCGTTGCCTCTTGGCCCTGCATCAACTCTGCTAGCCTCTACGCAGCTACTAATGCCTCTGCGTCAGCCTCTTGGCTCTCTGCGTCAGCCCTCTAACCCTCTGCGTCACCCATGCTGGCCTCCTCAGCCTCTGCGTAAGTCCTAGCTGCCTTTGCGTCAGTCTTCCCAAGCTCTGTGTTGTCTCTCTGGCACTATCTCTGCCTCTCTGCTATGCATTCTCGGCCTTGTGCTGAACTGCCCCTCACTGCAATAGATCACTAGTTCTATTCTCTCAGCAAACCCCGCTCTAAAAAATCGAACTGATTGATCAATTTGGTGTATCTCCAACTGATCCTCAAGCCTCCTCTTATACTTTTCGTGTTGAGTCTTCAACGACCGAGCCTAATCAATGGTTAAGATTAGATTTGGCTTGGTCCATGTCATTTAGAACATTCTCACCCAGTTTTATATTAATACCCATTAATATTTTAATTTTCCTAAGTTTAGACTTAAGAACCCCATTAAAAATATTAATTATTTTAATATCTCTCTAACCGGGTGGAATTTCCCCAAACAATTTTTGGGTCTTGGAGATCTTATGTGCCTTAGCCTCTCCACCAATTTTCATGGTTAGAGCACATCCGATGCTACCACAAATCAACATTGTGTTGTTTGTGAAAGTGACTCTTAGATCCCCATCAGTGTGGACGACCATGGCTATTCTTGGTATTGATTGTTTCATGATATGTCTTCCTCTATGGCATTGCTAACTTTCCCCTGGTGGGTGGTAATTCTCTGCCTTGATGGATATTTTAATGTCCTAGGATGGTGTGCGAGTATCATGGAATATGCATTACTAGGAATCATGGTTTAAGGGAGTACTTGTATCATTAAAGCCTTGAAAGGGTGATCACCATATGTACTTTTCCTTGACATTATCCCTTTTGATCCCGGTGCACCTCGCTACCCCACATGTGCCATGTGTCTTATGTATTTTGCACTTTCCTTTGGCCTTGGCTTTGCATCCTAATAGTCTCATAGTTCCCAATGCATTTGCATCTCCCAAAGCATCATGCTATATGTTTTGAAGCAAAGAAGGTGTCCATTTGATTCTCTATGCCTAGATGAACCACTTGTCTTTTGAAGCAGTCAAAACACCCTTGCAAAACTCTAGTTATAGTAGTGGACCCGGTTTTGGGGAAAAGGGGCTTTCCATGTGGCAGTGAAAGCAACATAATTTGAAGCTAAGTGATGAGTTGGACACGTCCAAGGGTCATCCATACAGTGTGCACCTTACATCACATGAAGCACTCACAAGCATCGTGTAAGAACTTTTGGAGTAAGCCAAAAACTAACAATTGATTGTGTTTCAAATGTAGAAATGGCAAATAATGGATCTTATCATAATTGCTAACTGATTCACTTAAATGCTTTGTGAAATGGGAATGATTTTGAAGTTTTATCATAATCTTCAAGTTGCTGTTTCCAGGTATGGAATGACCATAACAAATCAGCTCAAGAGGTTGGGTGCATCATGTGACTGGAGTAGAGAACATTTCACTCTTGATGAGCAGTTGAGTCGTAAGTCAATACTCGTGCCTGTAAATTCTTGCTCAGTGGACTTTCACTCTTTGTGGAGATTATGTTCAATTCTAATTCAAGTTAGCTTTCAATAAGAACATAAACTGTGTGAAGGATAAGCAAGTTTCAAAGATAGTTTCAACTGCCAGTTTCTGGCTACATGCCAAAGTTGCACCAATTCTTGTTGCTGAAATGCAAACATTAGACAATTATAATGTGAACAACAAAAGCAGAATTGCGAAAGCTACTAAATTTTTTTCAATGGCATATTGTACTCTGTGCAATTTGCACATTTGTGGAATCCTTTTAAACTGAATGGATTCAATAAGAACTCATGACTTTGGCTACTTGTTATTTTTATATTTCTAAGATCTTTTCAATGTTTTTGTTTGCAGAAGCTGTTGTGGAAGCTTTTATTCGGTTACATGAGAAAGGCCTTATCTACCGAGGTATTGGAAATACTTTATGTGTGGGATAAAGACATTTTTATTTGTCTTGATAACGCTCCTTATTTTTCTTAACATGCATCATAAAACCTGTCACAGAAATTTTCAATTTTTCACTTGGTTAGTTAAAAGAAAATTTCATTTAATTATTGGATATAATACAAGTTTTTCGAGCAGATAATCAGTTGGGAATTTCTAGTTTAGTTCTGGGATCCCACTTAGATTGGACAGAAGAAGCATGGCTTTTAATGCTGTACATGTCTTCATTTTTTGGATAAATAAAATCAGGTTTTGATATGTTTTGAGATTGCACCTGAGTAATTCAGTTCTAGCATAATTTTTTCTTCTTGTTCTATTATTAATAGCATCACAAGCTAGATTATAGGACAAAAACACCTTGGATAACCTCCGGATTTCCAAAATAATTATAAAAGTACTAACACAGATAACTAGAGCTAGTCTCTACGTTATTCTAGATGCTGCTTGCTGACAGAGAGAATTTGAAAATGAAGTAATCATCCATGGGAAAATTCACTCTTTTGCAGTTGGTGGTCCATGGAGCTTCCTTTCCACTTCAGTTGGTGATATAACCCTGCTTCCTATTGCCTCTAAGCACGTTTAACTCCAACTGTCGTTAAAATATGTGCAGTAGTTACTCTTGAATCAGCAGAAGTAGTTCAAGTGAGCAAAGGAGATAAAGTATATCTGCCTCTCTTCCCACTATGAAATTTCCCCCTTTTGATGGGCGTGGTTTGATCCCTTTTGCATAGGGCTCTTAAGGCTAGCCAACAATTCCAACATCAATTCCCATCTTCTGTTGTACTAGTCAAAATTGGTTAGCATTGGGAGGTACTCTCGCATGCCCTTGGTCCTAGGCTTGTGAGAGAAAATCAGCCACAAAATGATGTGTGGGATTTGCACTTGAGTTTGGGGTTTTGGACCCAAAGGAGTGGGCTTGTAACCCAAGGAGGGGAATTTAATATTCTAATTTAATGTTAATAGTGTTGAGAAATCTAGGGCATACCAATTAAGTGATCTCGCTTCTATTAGTAACTGCTTGTGAGTGCTTTTTACTTCTTTAGATTAGGATCTTCTTTTACTTGGGTTATAAAGCGACAAAAGACAATGAATATAGGCTATCAACGAGGGTCAAAACCTCTCCCACTTGAGAGGAAAACCCGAACAAATTCTTCTTCTTATAGAGATTCTGTTAAATTTGGCAGCTAGGGCCAAACTCCACCTTGGACAACTCATATGATGTAGTTGATGTTTTATTGGATTCCTCTCTCTGAGAGGTATAGGATTGATCTAAAGATTATCTCATTTTGACATGTACAAATGGAATTATGAATTTATTTTGTTTATGGACAAATTGTCAAGGTCAACCAACAAACTAATGTAGGCTCCGAAGCCCAACAATCTTGTCTATTCATCCTCAATGTTTGCATATAAATAGAAAGTGCCTTTGCCTCATTTAGACATCACTCAACTTCTCACACATCTCTCTCTCCTCTTATGATTGGGTACGGATTTCAGGACAACCTCTCTCCACATGTGCGAAGAAGAAGACTGTTCTCTGCGTTGACCGAATTTCATTGATAGTTTGACCAAGCGTTGACCGACAATGTTGACTTTGTTTGACTGTAGATTTGTGGGATTCTTTTTGTTTGGGCAGGCCACATTTCTGGGCACAAAAATCGAGGCAGTCTGTACTATTTGACCAACGTTGACTATAAAAGGTTTGGCTACAGCATTGACCAAGTTTGACTGAGTATTTTCAGACTGTTTTGGGCTGATTTGATTTGCTGTTGTAGGCCGAGTTGACTGAGTTTGATTGAGCTGTTTTGGAGGTCAAAATCTTCCTTGTTGACCAACGTTGACTTTCTGGTTAGGGCTTTCTGTGGCTGTTGTTTGACTGGACAAAATTCACTTTCATTGGGCAAGTGAATATTGCATATTGTAGTCTCTCTCTCTGCTTAACTTTTGAAGAATAATAAGAAGAATTGATCAAAGGGTTTCCCACATTAGGGTTTGTTCCTGGCTGGTGCCATATCTTGTGTCCTCTTGTCTTGGCTTGTCTTCTACTGTTTTATTTATGTTCTATCTGCATTTACTGTCATGTTAATGTGATTGCTAATCTGGAAATTGATAGTAAATTGCTCTTAAGCATAAAACATACCATTGTTATCTAAAATTAACATGGTATCAGAGCTGAGGTGAAGACAAAGCCCAAGCAAGAGTGAAAAGAGCAATCACTTAAGACTTGTTGGACAAGGACAAGATTCAATGGCCTCCATATCTTCAAATTTGATGACAAGCTCAATGATAAATCTGATCATCATGCATGGAAGATGTCTCTTGATTTGACTTTGGAAGAGCAAGATGTTATGGATTATGTGCAGGGAAAGATTTTTGAGCCTCCTTCAAATGCACCAGCTACCGCTAAGACAAAGTACAAGAAGGGTGAAGTCAAAGCAAAGAAGATCATCAGGGATTCTATTCATAAGCATTTGGTTGCATACATCTTCAATTTGAACACATCCAAGGAGATATATGATAGGTTGGTTGGCATGTTCAAAGCTAGCAATGCAAATCAAGTTCTCTTTCTCAAGAACAAATTGAAGGACATAAAGAAGGGAAGAGGTGAAGATATTCAATCCTACTTCATGAGGCTTACTGAGATAAAAAATGATATTCTTTCGATTGGAGAAGCTATTGTAGATAGGGAACGCACTCTCATTGCCCTTGGAGGTCTCCTTCGTGAATGGCATGTATTCAACACTAATATCCTCAACAATGACAGGATTCCAGGTTTTGAAGAATTGCTGACTAGATGTTCTCAAGAAGAAAAAAGGATGATGGAACTAGATATGCCTTCAAATAGGAATGATCCTACTGCATTCTCCGCTCATGCTAAGAAGAAGAACAATGTAGGTTCAAAGAAGCAATATCAAGGAAGACCAGCTTTCAAGAATGGAAGGAAGGGAAGATGCTTCATTTGCAACTAGTTTGGCCATTATGCTAGGGAGTATCCTAATAGAAGGGATACACCTCATGATGATGATAACCACAACAACAACAATTTCAGGGGCAACAACAATCAAAGGAATAACAACAGAGGAAAAAGGAATGCTTGCGCTCCTCAACAAGGAAATGGTCGCTGTCCCAAGAGATCAAGAAACACTAGGTATGATGAATCTAATGTTGTTGATATCAAGCAAAAAGAATTTTATCTTATATCTGCCCTCTCTATTGTCTCTCCTCCGGATACCTTGGGAAATTGGTTGATTGATAGTGGTGCCTCAAGGCACTTCACTGGGTATAAGGAAGCTCTTTCAAATCTGAATGAAAAGGATAAAAATTTAGAAATTTTCCTTGGAGACAATGGCACCTATCCCTTGAAGGGAGTTGGGAATATTACTCTTCAATTGAATCAAGGCAACACTATTCATCTACAAGAAGTACTATATGTACCCGATCTAAAGAAGAACCTGGTATCTATCTCGGCAATGGAGGATAAAGGATTCAAGGTGGCATTCATCGATGGAAAGGTACGTGTGTGGAATTTTTTTTTCAAAGATGCATTTACACTTGGATTCAGGGTTGATAGCTTATATCAAGTTGGAGGAAGTCCATTGGGAGCTATGCCTTGTGACACATCACTTCAATTCGAATTATGGCATCAGAGGTTTTCCCATCTACATTATAAGACTCTGCCCGATGTGAGGAAGATGGTGATAGGTATGCCCAAACTTAAAGTAGAACATGAAGGTGTTTGTCAAGGGTGTGCTGAAGGAAAGCATACTAGGGGACCATTCCCCTTAAGTGATAGCAAAACTACTGACATATTGCAATTGGTTCATTCTGATCTATCTGGTATGATGTCCGTGAACTCTTTGAGAGGATATTTATATTATGCTATCTTTATGGATGATTTCTCTCTTAAGGCTTGGATATATTTCTTGAAGAAGAAGGACAAAGTATTCTAATGGTTCTGTTCTTTCAAAGCTTTGGTTGAAAATCAAACAAGGAAGAAGATCAAAATATTGAGGACCGATAATGGAACTGAATATGAATCAAATGAGTTCAATAGCTTTTGTAGAGAAGTTGGCATTAAGAGGGAGACTACTACTGCATATACTTCTGAGCAAAATGCTGTTGTTGAAAGGAAGAACCGTTCTATCGTAGAAGCCACTCGTGCCATGCTTCATGATCAAAGCCTTCCGAAGTTCTTATGGGCCGAAGCTGCAAACATTGCTGTGTATGTTCAAAATAAATGCCCTCATAAAGCGTTGGACTCCAAAACTTTCAAAAAAGTTTTCACCAGTAAGAAACTTGATGTTTCTCACTTTAGAATTTTTGGTAGTCCCGTATATTTTCATGTGCTGAAAGAAAAGAGAAGCAAATTGGATGCTTCTGGAAAGAAAGGAACATTTGTGGGCTACAGTGAAACTTCTAAGGCATATAAAATATATGTGCCTAGTCAAAGAGAAGTGGAGATAAGTCATGATGTCACCTTCGATGAGGATGCTGCCCTTGGGAAGATTAGTAACCTTCCTATTCCAAGGAAGTACAAAGAAGCAGATTCAGGAAAGTAGGGAGAACGCAGGACGAGCTGATGCCCGATGCTGAAGGACCAATCAATCCCATTGATCCACCCTCTCATGATCCCTCCTCCTAGAAAAGGGGGCCCTCATGGCTTAGGAAAACTCTCGAAGATGCCGAGAAGCATGTTGCACCAAGGGGGACATTTCGTGAAAGTAAGAAGCCGAATAGGTACCAAGGGTACTTAACTGCAATGAGCACCATTGTTCAATCTGAGCCTGACACATTCGAAGAAGCTGTGAAGAACCAAGTTTGGAAGGATGCTATGAAAGAAGAGTATGAGTCGATTGTGAAGAATGATGTCTGGGATGTGGTTCCTAGACCCAAGGACAAATTTGTTGTCACCTCGAAATGGCTCTATAAGATCAAGCATGGAGCTGATGGAAGTGCTGAAAAGTACAAGGCTAGATTTGTTGCTCAAGGCTTCTCTCAAAAGGAAGGTGTGGACTACAATGAGATATATGGACCTGTTGCCCGATACACTACCATCCGTTCGATTATTGCCCTTGTTGCCTTGCAAGGATGGAATCTACACCAAATGGATGTCAAGACCGCTTTCTTACATGGTTCAAATAAGGAGGAAGTCTATGTAGAACAACTCGAGGGGTTCGAAGTTCACGATCGTTAGACACATGTATGGAGGTTGAAGAAAGCCCTCGATGGGTTGAAGCAAGCTCCCCGAGCTTGGTATGAAAGGATCGACAACTATGTGATGAAGCTGAGATTTATGAGAAGTGAAGCTGATCCAAACTTTTTTTTTTAAGATTGAGAATGCTAGACCTCTCATCTTGGTACTTTATGTGGACGATCTCTTTTTGATAGGTGCAAACCCTCTTATTCATCAATGTAAGAGGGAGTTGGCTTCCAAATTCGAGATGAAGGACCTAGGACTGATGCATTACTTCCTAGGGTTGGAGGTTTGGCAAAAGCCATGTGAGATTTTCCTTTCTCAAGGAAAATACATTGTAAAGCTACTTGAAAGATTTGGGATGGTGGATTGCAAGTCCGTGACTATTTCGATGGAACATAACTTCAAGAAGTTATGCGGAAGTACTGCTGGGCCTGATTTGGGAAATCCTTTTGAGTATCGTCAACTTGTGGGGACCTTGATGTTCTTGGTGAACTCTCGTCCGGACATATGTTTTGCAGTGAACACATTGAGTTAGTTTATGGTCGAGCCTCATCACATACATTAGATTGTTGCCAAGAATCTCGAGATATCTTTGGGGCACAATCACCTATGGACTGAGATACACTGCTGGGAATGTGAGGCTCGATGTTTATTCTAACGTTCACTGGGTTGGCATGTGGTGGATAGTAAAAGCACATCTGGATGTTGCTTCTCTCTAGGTTCTGCTTCAATATCTTAGATGAGCAGGAAGTAGAAGTCAGTTGATTTGAGCACTGCTGAGGCCGAATACATTGCTGTTAGTATGGACTCCTGTGAAGTTGTTTGGTTGAAGAAACTCTTTAGTGAGCTGTTTGGACATGTGCTGGATACCATTGTGATCTACTGTAACAACCAGAGTGGGATTCGTCTTTCTGAGAATCCCATGTTTCATGACTGCCCCAAGCATATTGATATCAGGTACCACTTTATTCGGGATATGGTACAGCGGGGAGCAATAAAGCTCTGTCATATTCGGATTGATGATCAGGTCGTAGATATTCTTACGAAGCCCTTAGG
>APFE030206166.1:85160-130304 GCA_000404065.3 Pinus taeda | reverse complement strand
GTTCTATCGTAGAAGCCACTCGTGCCATGCTTCATGATCAAAGCCTTCCGAAGTTCTTATGGGCCGAAGCTGCAAACATTGCTGTGTATGTTCAAAATAAATGCCCTCATAAAGCGTTGGACTCCAAAACTTTCAAAAAAGTTTTCACCAGTAAGAAACTTGATGTTTCTCACTTTAGAATTTTTGGTAGTCCCGTATATTTTCATGTGCCGAAAGAAAAGAGAAGCAAATTGGATGCTTCTGGGAAGAAAGGAACATTTGTGGGCTACAGTGAAACTTCTAAGGCATATAAGAATGACCTTCCCTAAGGGCTTCGTAAGAATATCTACGACCTGATCATCAATCCGAATATGACAGAGCTTTATTGCTCCCCGCTGTACCATATCCCGAATAAAGTGGTACCTGATATCAATATGCTTGGGGCAGTCATGAAACATGGGATTCTCAGAAAGACGAATCCCACTCTGGTTGTTACAGTAGATCACAATGGTATCCAGCACATGTCCAAACAGCTCACTAAAGAGTTTCTTCAACCAAACAACTTCACAGGAGTCCATACTAACAGCAATGTATTCGGCCTCAGCAGTGCTCAAATCAACTGACTTCTACTTCCTGCTCATCTAAGATATTGAAGCAGAACCTAGAGAGAAGCAACATCCAGATGTGCTTTTACTATCCACCACATGCCAACCCAGTGAACGTTAGAATAAACATCGAGCCTCACATTCCCAGCAGTGTATCTCAGTCCATAGGTGATTGTGCCCCAAAGATATCTCGAGATTCTTGGCAACAATCTAATGTATGTGATGAGGCTCGACCATAAACTAACTCAATGTGTTCACTGCAAAACATATGTCCGGACGAGAGTTCACCAAGAACATCAAGGTCCCCACAAGTTGACGATACTCAAAAGGATTTCCCAAATCAGGCCCAGCAGTACTTCCGCATAACTTCTTGAAGTTATGTTCCATCGAAATAGTCACGGACTTGCAATCCACCATCCCAAATCTTTCAAGTAGCTTTACAATGTATTTTCCTTGAGAAAGGAAAATCTCACATGGCTTTTGCCAAACCTCCAACCCTAGGAAGTAATGCATCAGTCCTAGGTCCTTCATCTCGAATTTGGAAGCCAACTCCCTCTTACATTGATGAATAAGAGGGTTTGCACCTATCAAAAAGAGATCGTCCACATAAAGTACCAAGATGAGAGGTCTAGCATTCTCAATCTTAAAAAAAAAAGTTTGGATCAGCTTCACTTCTCATAAATCTCAGCTTCATCACATAGTTGTCGATCCTTTCATACCAAGCTCGGGGAGCTTGCTTCAACCCATCGAGGGCTTTCTTCAACCTCCATACATGTGTCTAACGATCGTGAACTTCGAACCCCTCGAGTTGTTCTACATAGACTTCCTCCTTATTTGAACCATGTAAGAAAGCGGTCTTGACATCCATTTGGTGTAGATTCCATCCTTGCAAGGCAACAAGGGCAATAATCGAACGGATGGTAGTGTATCGGGCAACAGGTCCATATATCTCATTGTAGTCCACACCTTCCTTTTGAGAGAAGCCTTGAGCAACAAATCTAGCCTTGTACTTTTCAGCACTTCCATCAGCTCCATGCTTGATCTTATAGAGCCATTTCGAGGTGACAACAAATTTGTCCTTGGGTCTAGGAACCACATCCCAGACATCATTCTTCACAATCGACTCATACTCTTCTTTCATAGCATCCTTCCAAACTTGGTTCTTCACAGCTTCTTCGAATGTGTCAGGCTCAGATTGAACAATGGTGCTCATTGCAGTTAAGTACCCTTGGTACCTATTCGGCTTCTTACTTTCACGAAATGTCCCCCTTGGTGCAACATGCTTCTCGGCATCTTCGAGAGTTTTCCTAAGCCATGAGGGCCCCCTTTTCTAGGAGGAGGGATCATGAGAGGGTGGATCAATGGGATTGATTGGTCCTTCAGCATCGGGCATCAGCTCGTCCTGCGTTCTCCCTACTTTCCTGAATCTGCTTCTTTGTACTTCCTTGGAATAGGAAGGTTACTAATCTTCCCAAGGGCAGCATCCTCATCGAAGGTGACATCATGACTTATCTCCACTTCTCTTTGACTAGGCACATATATTTTATATGCCTTAGAAGTTTCACTGTAGCCCACAAATGTTCCTTTCTTTCCAGAAGCATCCAATTTGCTTCTCTTTTCTTTCAGCACATGAAAATATACGGGACTACCAAAAATTCTAAAGTGAGAAACATCAAGTTTCTTACTGGTGAAAACTTTTTTGAAAGTTTTGGAGTCCAACGCTTTATGAGGGCATTTATTTTGAACATACACAGCAATGTTTGCAGCTTCGGCCCATAAGAACTTCGGAAGGCTTTGATCATGAAGCATGGCACGAGTGGCTTCTACGATAGAACGGTTCTTCCTTTCAACAACAGCATTTTGCTCAAAAGTATATGCAGTGGTTCACCTTCTCCTGCCATTATATCCTATCCATGCAGTCAGGGACTCATGGGAAGTACTTTTTATTTGCTCAATGAGTAGGGAAATGAGGATAGGGACCGTAGTACTACCAATGGATGCATCGTGTACTACCGTACTCCCTTTGCTAGGATGTCTGATAATTGATCTGGGATCAATGGAGACTGACTTCAGGTCAGTGGAGAGTAGTATGATACTCTCCATTATTGGAGACTGACTTCGGGCCAGTGGAGAATGGTATGATACATTCTCCATCATTTCTTCTTCATTATTTCTTCCTGGTTTAGCAAAGCAGAGCAGAGTAGGGATGACAAGGATGTAACTGATTGTCAGATGGTTTGGCAGGTGGAGTTCTTCCTAGTTGAGAGGGAGTGTTAAATTTGGCAATTAGGGCCAAACTCCACCTTGGACAACTCATATGATGCAACTGATATTTTAATTGGATTCCCCTCTCCGAAGGGTGGAGGATTGATCTAAAGATCATCTCATTTCGACATGTACAAATGGAATTATGAATTTATTTTGTTTATGGACAAATTGTCAAGATCAACCAACAAACTAATGTAGGCTCAAAAGCCCAATAGTCACCTCTATTCATCCTCAACGTTTGCATATAGATAGAAGGTGCCTTTGCCTCATTTGGACATCACTCACCTTCTCACACATCTCTCTCTCCTCTTATGATAGGGTATGGATTTTAGGACAACCTCTCTCCACATGTGTGAAGAACACTATTTTTTGTGTTGACCGAATTTTAGGGACAGTTTGACCAAGCGTTAACCAACAACATTGACTTTGTTTGACTGTGGATTTGTGGATTCTTTCTGTTTGGGCAAGCTGCATTTCTGGGCACAAAAATTGAGGGAGTTATATTATTTGACTAGCATTGACTTGCGTTGACCAAGTTTGACTGAGTATTTTCAAATTGTTTTGGGCTGGTTTGATTTGCTGTTAGAGGTCGAGTTGACCGAGTTTGACTAAGATGTTTTGGAGGTCAAAATCTGTCCTGTTGACCAACGTTGACTCTCTGGTTAGGGCTTTATGTGGCTACTGTTTGACTGGACATAATTCACTTTGATTGTGCAAGTGAATATTGCATATTGTACTCTCTCTCTGCTGAACTTTTGAAGAATAATATGAAGAATTGATTAAAGTGTTTCCCCACATTAGGGTTTGTCCCTGGATGGTACCATATCTTGTGTCCTCTTGTCTTGTCTTATCTTCTACTGTTTTATTTATGTTCTATCTGCATTTATTGTCATGTTAATGTGATTGCTAATCTAGAAATTGATATTGGGCTAATAAGAAAATTGAAGTAAATTGCTTTAAACATAAAACCTACCATTGTTATCTAAAATTAATAGATTCCACTTGATGAATACCAAGACCAAGACCAAGACCAAGACCCTTGACCTATTTTCCACTCCAAGACCAAGACACAAGTTCTCTTTATGAGATCCTTAGACAACAATAGTCAACCTTCTGCTCCTTCCTCCTTCTCGACTTCTTCTTTAACCTCAACTTCCCTCTGCTTCATACCTTTGGCCTTCTTGAATTAGGTCTGCAATCCTTGACCTTAATTCAGAACCTTCTTTTAGAGAAATATTCTTGACACCCTTGCTTAGGATAGAGTATCCTCTTGGCTTGTCTCGACTTCTCTTTTGACTAGCCCTTCTTCCACTTCGGCTCCCTAGGAGGACTGCAATTTTCCTCAGCTTCCACTGCTACAACAAACCTCTTTCTTCCTTGCACGTATGGAGGTTTACAACCCTTAAAACAGGCCCAAAAATAACCCTAAGAACTTCGCTTTTCCTTCTTACTTCGCTGGTTGGGAGGCTTCTTCTTTTACCTTTTCACACTTTTGTTTTAGATCTCTATTCCACCAAATTTTCTGCTCTGAAATGTGGACGTGCTGCCCTATTTATAGTTGTTGTAGCCTCATAATAAGCCGACTTGTCATCCAGCTAGGCCGACGTGTCATTTGGAGAGATAATATTATTCCTTTTGAAGCTGACTTGAAGGGAGATGCTCGTGCTTGTCTTGGAGGGACATTTATACTTATCTAATGACTCATACAAAATGTAACATGCCCAAGAAGGGTCCTTCATACATGACATTGACTCAATTTGACTGTTATGGCTAGATGACAAAACCTAAAGGCTCACAATGGGAGCCATTACTAAAATAAAATTCCTTGTTCATGAAACCCATGAGACAAGCATTAGAATAATAATTTTATTTTTCTTCGTTTCATCAAATACATAAAATCATAATTACACATGTCATTATGAAGACTGAACCTAGTTACACTTTTAAAGACTCCCTCTTAACTAGGGAGGTCTTCATAATGGTACTTGGTCATTCTCAATCTGAAGAATTTCTCATAAGAAAAGTTGGATTGGTAACACATTTGTATAACATCATATCAACCAACATTGTAATATAGCAAGGCCTTGACTAACAGATCTATCTCTCCATGAGATTTGAGCTCAATGCTGGTGAGACCAATGATGTATAGACACCCTCATCATTGTCTCTCTCGGAACATACCCCACCTGTGTTCTCAAGGTGTGTTCCACCAGAACTATTCTTATGTTGGATTCCCAATCCTCAAAGAATATCGGTCCTCTATGACTACTCTTATCTTGGATGCCCTAACTCATCCTCAAAGAGCATCAAATGCCAGATGTTTACTTAATCCTCCATTCTGTCTTCCCAAGTGAAGACAAGAATGATGTGTCTATCTCTCTCTCTTAATTAGGGAGGACATGTCTATTCCAATAAAGGAATGTACTCATTCCCACGGAAGGAATGTACCTAAGCTCTCTCTTGGCTTAGGAATTTCCAAGTTTCTTCCAAATAAGAAACTTGTTTCCAGACTCCCTCTTAATTAGGGATCTACAACAACTCCTCAGGTGGAGATGATGGGACAACTAGCTTCTTGAAAAACTACTCCTCACGATGTCATGAACTTCTTTTATTTAGGAGTCTTCATGTTTGGGACTTCTAGGTAGGGCACCAACCATCCATCACTTTCATCCATGAGACGGTCATGTCATCATCGGAAAGTGATCCATCAGTCCATATCTGGCTTCCTTCATGCTATGTTTACTTAAGGATCTTTCATCCTACTACATGTACATCGGTGGTGGAAGACATCCATAGATCTTTCCTCGACAACCCTGCATAAACCCATCCAGATATTTGTTCAAAAATAAAGGAACGAACATTAAAATCTACATTACCTTTGTGATGGTCCTTCAACATGACATCTTCTAGTTTGCATCAACATCCTGCATACATATTGACACATCTCCCAAAGATCTATATTGTCAAGGGTCTCTTTTTTAGACTCCATTAGAGTCTTCATATCTTCCATGGAGATATCCTAGTCAAATCTTCTTGGTCTTTAGGATGTTGATTGCCTTTACCATGGTTGCATATTCCACGATCTCTTCCTTCCTTTCTTCACACATTTCATTCCTAGGAGCTTCCAATCAGAGTTCCTCAATTGTAGTCAACCACCTCATATTACACATGAGGACATTTTATGTTGATTTTAGTGAATGTGTTACCCATGCATTTATGCATTCCTTCGAAGGAGGAGATCCTTCCTTTGATTATTCTCTCAAGATAGAGCATTGATTCATGTTACCTCCAACCATATGACATGCCTCTTCAGTATATACTGTAAGCATACATACCACATTTTCCTTTGGGTCATCCAGACTTCCTGCGACAACTTCCTTGATTGAAAGAGCTTCAATCTCTTGATCTACTTCTCCTTTTATGTCATCATGCCATCATCCCATGAATTCCACAAGTTTGGAATTCCTGATGAAACACTTGCTTCCCCTCATGATCAATGAACCGTTCAATGAAGATTTCATCAGAGAATCTTGAGGATCTAAAGTATCCCCATTAGCAAATGTTTCCTAGATGTATGTTGAACCTTGTGCTAGATGACCTTGCCACTTATGTTTTTAATGAAATTCCCAAGAGCTATATCCTTGACTTCCATAGATTCTAACTATCTTTCAAGCTTCTCTATGATGTCCCGAGCTCTTGCTTTCAATGCTTCCATGATGCCTTGATACATCCCATTATTTTACTTAGTGAATCATGATAGCCATATCTTACAACAGAAGACTTAGGACTTTGAAAAGAACTTACATGAGGAAGACTATCTCAATAGTGGAGATCTATTACTTCCTCTTTCTTGGACTTCTTCTTTTCAGCTTCCTCCACTTCCTTGGTGATGTGGGCTTCTTCTCTTCCTCTTTTGTTATTGTCCTTCTTGAGCTTATGACAATCTCTCCTATAGTGCCCATATTCTTGACATCCATAGCATTGTATTTTAGCCATGTTCTTCTTCTTTTTCTGATGACCAAACATTCCAAAATTTCCCTTTATTTTTGTCATAGCAACATATGCTTGATTTTGCTCAACTGCTCCCACATCAGATTTGGCCTTTAGTCTATATTCTTCAGTTTTGTATAGTGACCATAGATTCTAGAATGGAGTAGCTTCTTTCTTCCCATAAATACTTGAAGTAAAGTTACACCACTCTTCCGGTAGTGCATTTAATACAGCTGTAGTCATTTCTCTATCAGACATGACTTCTCCCACATCTTGTAGTTGATCTTGGATTTCAGATATCCTCATAAAGTATGAGGCTATTCCATCTTCCCTTGACATCTTCAACTTGTAGAGTTCTTACCTTAATGAGATGACTTCTCTAACAATGCTTACGGAATACAACTCTACTAGTTTGTCATAGATTTCTTTTGAAGTTTCGAGTTGAATACATATGGAATGACGGGATCCTTGATATATTCTAAGAGAATCCTTTGAGTCCTAACTTCCCCTTTCATATACTTTGCAAGAGCTTGAGCATATTCCTTTCTTGGTTTAATGATAGATCCTTTCATATGTTCCATAACCTCATTTTCAATGAGATTCAAATCTGTCTTTTTCTTCCACGCAAGATACTTTGAAGCCCCAATCAATTTATTGCTTTCCTTGCAAAAAGACATTTTGACAAATTCAGATACTTACTTGATAGGATGCTTCTCCTCGCTGCTTCCTTGACGTTGATGATGATATAGAGAGTAGAAAACTTCTCCTTGATGAAAGTAGTTTTCTTCAAGAGTGATCCTTGATCCAATAGAGAGTGAGATCTCTTTGGATTCTTTGGTGAATATCAATGATGACTTCTTGGTGATGTCTTCAATGGTAAGGATCTTGATTCATAGATCTCTTCAACTTGGCCTTCTTTTCTTGATGATGATCCAAGACTTCTTTGTAGACTCCTTCTTTGATCTAGGGTTATAATGCTTCCTTTGTAGATATTGTCTTAAAGATGATTTTTGCTTTGATGCCTTCCTCGAGATTTGATCCTTGAGTGTCCCTTGATAAGATGCCCTTCCTTGACTTCGTCACCTTAGCTCTGATACCATGTTGAGAAATCTAGGGCATAGCAATTAAGTGATTTCTCTTCTATTAGTAATTGCTTGTGAGTGCTTTTTACTTCTTTAGATTAGGATTTTCTTTTACTTAGGTTATTAGTGTTCTTCATCAAACAACTACCAATGCATAAACCATAAAGAGACAAGAGACACAGAATATAGGCTATCGACTAGGGCCAAAACCTCTCTCACTTGAGAGGAAAACCCAAACGAATTCTTCTTCTTATAGAGATTCTGTTAAAATTGGAAACTAGGGCCAAACTCCATGTGGGTCATCTTATTTATGGCAGTTGATATTTTTATTAGATCCCTCTCATCGAGAGGTGTAGGATTGATCTAAAGATCATCCGATTCTGTCAAGTATTCATGGAGTTATGAATTTATTTGTGTTATAAGACAAATTGTCAAGTCGGCGAACAACTTGTGTAGGCTTAGAAGCCCAATAGTCATGTCTATTCATCATCTATGTTTTAGTACAAATAGAAGAGGATTTGAAGTCATTTTGACACACTCTTCTTGTGATCTCCTCCTCTCCACGTCTTTGGGTTTTTTGGTGAAGGATAGAGACACTAAGAGTACGTTGGGCTAAATAGTGATGCCCTAGCCACAGGTAATGCCCTAGCTGCAGTGATGTGTTAGCCGTAGTGATGCCCTAGCTGCAGTAAGCCACAGGCTTATGAGGAAATCTAAACGCTGTCAAAAGGGGACCTGTTCACGCAGTAAAAGGAGATTTGTTCACGCAGTTATAGGAGACATGTTTACGCAGTTAGAGGAGACATGTTCACGGAGTCAGAGAAGATAAGAACTTGGATTCTCCTTTGAAATTTCGATGGGTATAGGTGCAGAAAGACATGGTACAGGTCTCGGATGTCTAGCAGACGGAATACTTCCAATGGGTGAAACAACCTTGGACATTCCTCTGCTCGTGGATTGACATGATCTTGGACCAATATTTCACCAAACGCAGACAAGGATTCAGATACACAATAAGCCATTGCCATAATAACAGTGAAGCCATCTCGATGAAGGGTAATGATCTCAGCATCTCAAATCTGGGTGGATCTATCTTAGGTCAGCCACTGTATATGGATCTCGGTGCTACTTCATTCTTAGATTACCTGTGAGCATAAGGTATCCGCAGATGAAGTGAACTGGACTCGGGTATAAGGACCCGCATTCAGGGTGATAGATCTCATTAAGGAGTAATAGATTCGCATTGAATTAAGGAATCGTATAAGGTGCAGTCAAGCTAGATCCCAGATTGATGGAGCAACAAGGTCACCAAAGAGACAGTCTCGACATAGAAAAATCTCTGAGGTACAGTCATAACCAGATCTAGGAGGTGTGATGAGGACGCACTCTCGACATACCTATGACTAGAAGTAGAGAAAAGCTCGGATGAGGGTACCATATTGTCTTGGTGTATAAATCTCGGTGGCATACCTATAGTAGCCCAAACACAATGAACAATAGTGATAGAACTGTAACTCTCGGCATACTATCTCTGCAGAAACGTGTTGATGGAATGAGTTAGCATGATGCATAGTAGTCAGATCTTTGATCTCAATCTAAATATCAATACCATACACTTGCTCAGCATATTAATATGCAGTCACAATGACAAGGATCATAAGCAGTAATGTTCATGATGATTACAGTCTCAACATAATGAGAATGATAAAGATGAATAGTCTCAGATCATGATGATAAATAGGGTTGCATGATGATGGAAGATGCAACATAATGGGCAGCATGATGATGAGAGCAGATGAGTTCAGCTCAGTCATCAAGATCCAGCACTGTGATTGTACAACATAGTGCTACACAATAAGGTGCAACTAATGGACGAAATGCAACACTACGATAGGTGAAGCAGTCACCTTGGAGAATCAGTTGAAGCAATATGTCTTCAGCTGATCTCATGTAGATATCAAAGGTCAAAATGTTGACTTCTATTGTAAATGTACTATTTCTCTCTCTTTCTTTGTTGAACTTTGAAGAACATAAAAGAAGAATTGATCAAGGGTTTCCCCACATTGGGGTTTGTCCCTGGCTAGCGCCACATCTTGTGTCTTCTTGTCTTGGCTTTTCTTCTGCGATTTATGTTTATGTTTTATCTGCAGTTTACTTTAATGTTGATGTGATTGCTAATCTGGAAAAGATAGTGTTAACTGGGAAAATTGAAATAAATTGCTCTAGCATAGAACATACCTAAAATTAACATGGTATCAGAGCTGAGGTGAAGACAATGCCCAAGCTAGAGTGAAAGAGCAAGCACCGAAGATAGTTGGGAAAGGACAAAAGGATCCGTGGATTCCTCATCACTCTTCAAATTCACCAAGGATGAAGTCGAAGTAGAGTATATTATCAGAATGGCGCATCAGAAGTTTCTGATGGCCTACCTAAAGATCACTTCATCGGGAAGTTCAGATCTGAGGGTGGAAGGAAAGGCAGATGCCTTAGTTGCAATAAGTTCGGCCATCATGCGAAGGAGTGTCTGAATGGCAGAGACACATCACTTGATGTGATAACAATCATTCAAGGGACATCTTTAATGATCAGAGGAATGATAGGTAATGCAGGTCATCAAGGACATGATCGACTCGTTAGAGAAAGCAAGGAACCCCAGTGCTTCAAGGCACTTCATCGGATAGATGAATGCACTCTCTAATTTGGTAGAGATGGAAACAATCATGGGATTATACTTGGAGCCAATGCCACCTATCCCGGAAGGGGTGTAGGGAATGTGATCCCTCAATTGAATGAGGGTAACTCGATTCATTTACAAAATCTCTTTCATGTACCTGATCACAAGAAGAACCTGGTGTCTACTTCAGCGATGGAAGTCGAAGGTTACAGGGTGGCACTCATCGATGAAAAGGTACATGTTTGAGAACAGAATTTTCAAAGATGTTCTTGAGTTCAGGGTTGTATCAATTTGCAGGAAGTCCACTAGGGATCATGTCCATTGACACAGCACCGAAGGTCTATAAGTCAGATGGTGATAGGGATGCATAAATTCATGAAAAGCGTGAAAGTACATGTTTGAGATGTACCGAAGAAAACTCTGACAGGAGGGGACCATTCCCCTCATGTTGTCGGTTCACTGGTATGAAACAACCTAAGGGGTTTGAGATTGATGATCAGGAATCTCACGTATGCAGGTGGAGGAAAGCCTTGTATGGCTTGAAGAAAAAATCCCCAGGCATAGTATGAGAGGACTGATAGTTGTCAGATAAAGCTGAAGTGAAACCGATCCAAACCATTACTCCAAGGTTGTGGATGATAGACCTCTCATACGAAGCACCCTCTGAGGCCAACCTATTTCAAACAGGTGCATACCCTCTCACTTGCAGAAGTAAGAGGGAGTTGGATTCCGGATGTGGAATGATAAACTGCAAGCTTGTGACTACCTCGAGGATCTCAACTTTCAAAAGTTATATGGTAGTGATGTTGGACCAGATTTGGGAAATGCCTCTGAGTTTCATAAACTCATTCGCGTTGATGTTCTTGGTGAGCTTCCGTCCGGACATATGTTTTGCAGTTAGCGTGGTGAGCTCATATTTGGTTGAGCCTCACTAGATAGGTGCCAAGAATCCTCTGAGATATCTTCAGGGCACAATCTCTCATGGTTTGAGATACACTATTGGAAATATGAAACTGCATGATTCGAATGCTGACTGAGCAGGCAGTGTGGAGGATCACTAGAGCACTTCTTGCCAGTTCTCTTTGGATTCTGCTTCGATATCATGGATGAGCAGGAAGCAGAAGTCGGTTGCTATAAGCACTGCCGAGACTGAATACATAGCTACAAGTGTGATCTCATGTGAAGTTGCACGGTTGCATTGTACACACCACTGTGATTCTCTGTGATAACCAGAGGTGGGATTCGATTATTGAGGAATCCCGTATTAAATGATTGCTCCAGCAAATAGACATCAGATACTACCTTATCTGGGATATGGTAAGTCGATGAGTGAGGAAGCTCCAGATGATGTACAGGTCGCTACACTTTGTCTAAGCTCGGGGGAAAGATCAAATTTTTGATTTTCCTGAACAAGTTGGAGTCGTCGAGAGACCCTTGTAAAAGGGTCCTGCATATTGCATACATTGAGCTCTGGGAGCTCTGGGGCCTTGCTGTCCTTATTGGAGCAACATATGACCACAGGGTGACTCACCCTCCCTTGGTGGTGCGCGCTGGACAGGATGATTCGCTCTCCTGTGGACAAGATGATTCACTCTCTTGTGAGACAGGATGATTCGCTCTCCTGTGGATAGGATGATTTGCTCTCCTTTGGACAGGATGATTCGCTCTCCTATGGACAGGATGATTCGCTCTCCTATGGACATGATGATTCGCTCTCCTGTGGACAGGATGACTCGCTCTCCTGTGGACAGGATGATTCTCTCTCCTGTGAACAGGATGATTAGTTCTCCTGTCGAGGCATCCTACCCATGCAGTTTGGGACTTATGGGAAGTACCTCTCATCTGATCAATGAGCAGGGAATATAGGATAGGGACCATAGTAGTACCGATGGACGCATCATTGTATCTATCGTACTCCCTATGCTAGGATGACCTTCATTGATCTGGGATTAATGATACTGGTCTGGGACCAGTGAGAGTGGTACCCACTATGACACTGACTTCGGGTTAGTAGAGGACTGGTCTGGGACCAGTGGTACACACTCTGAGACTGACTTCGAGTTAGTGGAGGATGGTATGATACATCCTTGATCACTTCTTCTTCTTCTTCTTCATAGTTCGAGCAGAGCAGAGCTGAGCAGAACTAGCAGAGCTAAACAAAACTAGTAGAGCTAGCAGAGCTGAGCAGAACTAGCAGAGCTGAGCAAAGCATTGCAAGGCACTGATGGCAGAGATAGTACAACTGGACATATTGATTAGCGGATGGAGTTCTCCCTAGTTGAGAGGGAGTGTTAAAATTGGCAACAAGGGCTAAACTCCACGTGGGTCATCTTATTTATGGCAGCTGATATTTTTATTAGATCCCTCTCATCGAGAGGGATAGGATTGATCTAAAGATCATTCTATTCCGTCAAGTATTCATGGAGTTATGAATTTATTTGCGTTATAAGACAAATTGTCAAGTCGGCCAACAACTTGTGTAGGCTCAGAAGCCCAATAGTCATGTCTATTCATCATCGATGTTTTAGTATAAATAGAAGAGGATTTGAAGTCATTTTGACACACTCTTCAAGTGATCTCCTCCTCTCCACGTCTTTGGGTTTTTTGGTGAAGGAGAGAGACACTAAGAGTACGCTGGGCTAAATAGTGATGCCCTAGCCGCAGTAGTGATACCCTAGCCGCAGGTAATGCACTAGCTGCAGTGATGTCCTAGCTGTAGTGATACCCTAGCCGCAGGTAATGCACTAGCTGTAGTGATGTCCTAGCTGTAGTGATGCCCTAGCCGCAGTAAGCCGTAGGCTTATGAGGAAATCTAAACGCAGTCAAAAGGAGACTTGTCCACGCAGTAAAAGGAGGCCTGTTCCCGCAGTTATAGGAGACATGTTCACGCAGTTAGAGGAGACATGTTCACGCAGTCAGAGAAGATAAGAACTTGGCATTCTCCTCTGAAATTTCGATGGGTATAGGTGCAGGAAGATATGGTACAGGTCTCGGATGTCTGGTAGACCGAATACTTCCAATGGGTGAAACAACCTTGGACATTGCTCTGCTCGTGGATTGACATGATCTCGGACCAATATTTCACCACAGGCAGACAAGGTTTCAGATCAATAAGCCACTGCCATAATAACAGTGAAGCCATCTCGATGAAGGGTAATGATCTTAGCGTCTTAAATCTGGGTGGATCTATCTTAGATCAGCCACTGTATATGGATCTCGGTGCTACTTCATTCTCAGATTACCTGTGAGCATAAGGTATCCGCAGATGAAGTGAACTGAACTCGGGTATAGGGACCCGCATTCAGGGTGAAAGATCTCATTAAGGAGTAATAGATTCGCATTGAATTAAGGAATCGTATAAGGTGCAGTCAAGCTAGATCCCAGATTGATGGAGCAACAAGGTCACCAAATAGACAGTCTCGGCATAGAGATATCTCTGAGGTACAGTCGTAACCAGATCTAGGAGGTGTGATGAGGACGCACTCTCGACATACCTATGACTAGGAGTAGAGAAAAGCTCGGATGAGGGTACCATATTGTCTTGGTATATAAATCTCGGTGGCATACCTATAGTAGCCCAAACACAATGAACAATAGTGATAGAACTGTAACTCTCGGCATACTATCTCTGCAGAACCGTGTTGATGGAATGAGTTAACATGATGCACAGTATTCAGATCTGTGATCTCAATCTGAATATCAGTACCATACACTTGCTCAGCATATTAATATGCAGTCACAATGACAAGGATCATAAGCAGTAATGTTCATGATGATTACAGTCTCAACATAATGAGAATGATAAAGATGAACAGTCTCAGATCATGATGATAAATAGGGTTGCATGATGATGGAAGGTGCAGCATAATGGGCAACATGATGACGAGAGTAGATGAGAGCAGCTCAGTCATCAAGATCCAGCACTGTGATGGTACAGCATAGTGCTACACGGTAAGGTGCAGCTAATGGACGAAATGCAACACTACGATAGGTGAAGCAGTCACCTTGGAGAATCAGTTGAAGCAATATGTCTTCAACTGATCTCATGCAGATATCAAAAGTCAAAATGTTGATTTCTATTGTAAATGTACTATCTCTCTCTCTTTCTCTGCTGAACTTTGAAGAACATAAAAGAAGAATTGATAAAGGGTTTCCCCACATTGGGGTTTTTCCCTGGCTAGCACCACATCTTGTGTCCTCTTGTCTTGGCTTGTCTTCTGCGATTTATGTTTATGTTCTATCTGCAGTTTACTTTAATGTTGATGTGATTGCTAATCTGGAAAAGATATTGTGCTAACTGGGAAAATTGAATTAAATTGCTCTAGCATAGAACATACCTAAAATTAACAAATTCTAATTGACGAATACCAAGACCAAGACCCTTGACCTATTTGCCACTCCAAGACCAAGACACGAGTTCTCTTGATGAGATCCTTAGACAACAATAGTCAACCTTCTGCTCCTTCCTCCTTCTCGGCTTCGCTCTGCTTCAGACCTTTGGCTTTCTTGAATTAGGTCTGCAATCCTTGACCTTAATTCAGAACCTTCTTCTCGAGAAATATCCTTGATACCCCTTGCTTAGGATAGAGTATCCTCTTGGCTTGTCTCGACTTCTCTTTTCAGTAGCCCTTCTTCCACTTTGGCTCCCTAGGAGGATTGCAGTTTTCCTCGGCTTCCATTGCTGCAACAAACCTCTTTCTTCCTTGCACGTATGGAGGTTTACAACCCTTAAAACAGACCCAAAAATAGCCCTAAGAACTTTGCTCTTCCTTCTTCTTACTTCGTTGGTTGGGAGGGTTCTTCTTTTACCTTTTTCGCACTTCTGTTTTAGACCTCTATTCCACCGAATTTTTTGCTCTGAAATGTGGACGTGCTGCCCTATTTATAGTTATTGTAGCCCCATAATAAGCCCACTTGTCATCTAGCTAGGCCGACGTGGCATTTGGAGAGTTAATATTATTCCTTTTGAAGCCGACTTCAAAGGAGATGCTTGTGCTTGTCTTGAAGGGCTATTTATACTTATCTAATGACTCATACAAAATGTAACATGCCCAAGAAGGGTCTTTCATACATGACATTGACTCAATTTGACTTTTATGATTAGATGACAAAACCTAAAGGATCACAATGGGGGCCATTACTACAATAAAATTTCTTGCTCATGAAACCCATGAGACAAGCATTATAATAATAATTTTATTTTTCTTCTTTTCATCAATTACATAAAATCACAATTACATATGTCATTATGAACACCAAACCTAGTTACACTTTTCAACAAATAGGTTGTGTTGGAGGTCACTTGAAGGGCAAAGAGCTTTTTAAGTAACCTAAGGACAACTATATATTGCAAGCAAATGGAGAGGTTTAAAAGACAAGTGTGAACAAGTTTTCTTGAGTGGAAAAGGAAGGGAGCCACAACTAGCACCAAAGGACTTATTAATGGACTTGTAAGAATCTGGTTTGGGCATTAATTACTATGTACTATGATTGATCTAATTGCTGGTGTATATTTCCACTGTACAAAATTGTGTGAATTCTTATTAATGGACATGTAAGAATCTGGTTTGGGCATTAATTGTCGTGTACTATCGTTGATCTATTGCTGATGTATATTTCTATTGTGCAAAATTGTTTAAAGTTAGGCACTGCTAGTGTGTTTATGTTTCTAATTAAGACATAGATTAGAACTGGGGTGCATGGAAAATCTAACATGGTTTCAGAGCTACTTTGAAGAGCTCCCATGGATTTTTCACAAGGGTCCTCTAACAAAGACGTCCTCACTCTTCTTCATAACGAATCCTAGGCTAAGTAATAGGATATAGTCCCTAGGGTTGTTGTGTCTCTATCCCACATGTCGGAGACGAACATTCTAGGGCACAAGTTTGTCACATGGTTGACACATGTAATAAACATAGGACACATTTTGTAGTCATATCCTACTTGTTTGACTATAAAAAACAATTTTCATTGCTATTTTCTCACTTCAAGTTTCATGGAAAGAGCTCTTACAATATCTCATTTTGTAGGTGAAGGGAAAAATCAAGATTTGAAGGGGTTCCAAGTGTTTTGTAAATGTTTTATTTTTCTAGAGAAATTGGTTCTTTATATCTATATGTTGCTCTTTAATATATGTACTTTTTTTGAATATCTATCCATTTATATAATGTGTCTTCCTTCTCCTATTTTCATGATTGACATGTCCTGTGTCAACACTCATATTTCCATGTCCTTCATGTCCCGTGCCCTCTATATCTTGTGTCCTTGTGTCATGTGACTTATCAACTAGGGTTTCCTCAGGAATGCTAGTGCCTTAAGCCATGAAGGCAAGTACAAAAAGAGGAGTGCAATGATGATGATTTCAAAGGACTCCCCTTCCTCTATATATCTACACATTTGGGCATAAGCCCTTACAAGTAACCTAAAGATGCATGTAGGCTCACACATGTGGAGCATTACTTCCATAGGTACACATGTCAAGCTCCAAGATGATGTTGTCCACAACCAAGGCTCCAATGCAAGAGAACTCGAAAACATGTGTCCATTACTGATCCTACAAGCCTCTTATGACTTCAATGCACCTCGTAAGCTATGAACTCCACTTAGTCCACTTCGCCTACATGGACATTGAACATTGTTGCAAACTTTGTGTCTGCAAGTCAACTCTAGCCCCCCATGCAAGCATACAAGCTATGCCTTGTTGTTGAGTGCTTAACGGCCTCCTCAAGACTTCCAAGTGCTTTTCCTCCTATGGAGGGCATTCCCCAAGCACCCTCCTCTAGGTGGTTAAGATGTAGAACATCACCAAGTTGTTTGAAGATCTCCAATGTTGTAAGAAAGAATGTTATGCAAATACCCAATTGAGGTCAAGCAACCACTGAATAAGCCATCGCTGATGTGCTATTCCATCATAGATCTAGGGGCTAATCATACACCTTGTACACCAAATGAAATGAAGCACCTTGAAAGATGGTGTAATTTTTTTTAGAGTAACCATAAGAGCTAACTACTAATTTGGCCTTGGAGAGGTCCTCCAACATCTCTTGCTTGTAGATAATTTCCTTGTGGATAATACCAAATAACTTTGGTCAGGGTAGGGAGAGGAGGTCACAAGGGAACACTTGAGTCTTGGAGCAAGTAGTGAAACCTGACCTAGATCTCAAAGTATCTTAGAAACCTAATACAAAGTTTTCTTTAGACTCATTATCTTAGAGATAGAATAGGAAGAAAATCTTCTAGTACGTTAGGGCGTGGTGGTTTTTTTTCCATTTGTAGGTGATGTGAGCAAACTTGCAATTGGTAGAGCGTGATCCCAAGGCCATGAAATCCAATGCAGTCGAGACAAATATTGTGATTGAAATCTAGCTTCATGAAGCACTCATAATAAAAGGCCATCTTGGGGCCAAGAGTCTAAGGAAGGGGGGGGGACACAAGTTCTTTGAATGTACCTTCAGTGGATGTTATCCTTGACTATCCTATTGAGATCTCCTTTTGTGGGAAGGATATGGTTGAGGACATAGTAATTAAAAGGAGGGAGATGGTTGGTTTGTAGATATGCTAATGCACTGAAGGAGTGAGGTGGCTGTTGGAAAATCAGAAAGGCAAAAATATTTTCTCTTGTTGATAACTACTTGTGATTTCTATAAATTATTATTACCTTTCTTATGTTCTTCTTTTTATCTTAGTCCATCAAGCAATTATCAAAACCAAAACAGAAAGATCAAGGAGACCAGATGTAGGCGCACAACCAGGGCAAAACCCCTATATAGGGAAAACTTAGTCAAGAACACTTCCTCCAGTAATTCAAATTAGATAGACCAAGACCAACATACCTTCGGCGCACAACCATTGCAAAACCCCTATATAGGGAAAACTTGGTCAGGAACACTTCCTCCTGTAATTCAAATTAGATAGACCAAGACCCTAGACCAACATACCTTCCTCCTCCACCAAGTTAGCCCTTAAACTGTTCTTCTAACCTTCAAAGATCAACTGCAATGATACTGCATCAACCGTGCTTCAATATTGCATCAATACTGCATTAAGGACAAATTTCGACCCTACTGCATCAAAATTTTGGCCCAGCTTCAAGACTACAATTTCAGCCCTCCAACAGCTTTAGTTCCTTCGCATGTGTGAGAAAAGAGAGGGAGAATTTCGGCTTCCTTAGCAAAATAACGACCTCCTTCTCCTTCGCTAGCCCTTTCCTTCTTCCTTCTTGAATTTCACACTTCTACTGCTTCGAGCTACTACAATTCAAACTTGTGTGAGATGATTTTCCAAATGAGTCGAGTTGCTCCAATATATAGTGAGTTGGTGAGGTCAAATTTCCCTGTTGAAGCTGAATTGTCCTTCCTTGACGCTGACTTGGTGGAGAAGGCCTAATTGACCTATTTTATATTAAATTAAATTTCTTTCTTGACAAATAATTCCCAAGAAGGGTTGTTTACATCATGACATGGACAAGGACACTTGACATAAACTCTAGTGTTGAAAAATGTAACTAGGTTCGGTCTTCATAATGACATGTGTAATCATGATTTTATGTAATTGATATAAAGAAGAAAAATAAAATTATTTTTGTAATGCTTGAATCACGAGTTTCATGATCAAGGAATTTTATTTTTAGTTGAAGCTCCCATTGTGAGCTATTAGGTTTGGTCATCAAGTCATAAAGTCTAGTAAAGTCAATGTCAAGGATTGAAGACCCATTTGGGCATGTAATTCATTGTAAAAGAAAATTTGTTAACCCTCCAAGACCATGTCACAAGCTCCACTTGAAGTAAGCCTAAGGATAAATCTAGAAAGGCATGTCGGCCTTGTCACAAAGAGAAGTTGACTTATTTTGGATGCACAAACCACTATATATAAGGCGGCTCGGTCTTCATTTTAGGACAAAATTTCGGTCAAGTATAAAAGACAAGAAAGAAGTGCGAAGTTCACAAGGAAAGAAGCCTATAGCCAAGTGAAGGAAGGAGGAACATAACCAAGGTTATTTCAGATCTGCTTTGGGTTAATTCACTCCACATGTGCGAAGTATAGGTGCTGTCTACTGCAGAAGGAGTCGAGGTATTTTAGTCACACTCGAAGGTCAAGCCAAGGAAAAAGTTAGGTTGGGGATCAAGCCAAATTACCAAAGAAGAAGCCTCCACCTAGAGCGGAATCAAGTTACCAAAACTAATCAAGTACTGCAACTAGTGTTTCTAAAGTAAGGCCAAGAGTTGCAGGTCTAATCTAAGGGACCAAAATATGAAGGATAGCCGAGCTAGTGGGAGAAGGAAGAAGTTTGACCATCGTTGACTCAAGGAAGAAGAAGTTGAATCGAGAAGGCTTGTGACTTGGTCTTGGAGTGTTTGTTGTGTCAAGGGTCTTGGTCATGGTCTTGGTACTCGTCAATTGAAGTCTCTATAAGAAGAAGAATTCGTTTTGGGTTTTCCTCTCAAGTTGGAGAGGTTTTAACCCTGGCTGATTGCCTATATTCTATGTCTTTTGTCTCTATCTTGTTTATGCTTTGGTAACTGTTTGATGAAGAAGAACAATAATAATCTAAGTAAAGAGAAGATCCTAATCTAAAGAAGTAAAAAGCATTCACAATCAGTTATCATCAAAGAGAAATATCCTAATCCTAATGCCCTAGATTTCTCAACATGGTATCAGATCCAGGTTACAAATCAAGGAAAGGGCATCTCATCAAGGGACACACAAGCACTCAAGGATCAAATATTGGAGGACATCAAAGCAAAGTAAAGATCTACAAAGAAGGGTCACCACCCTAGATCGAAGAAGAAGTCTACACCATAAGAAGTTTTGGGATCCTCAAAAGACCACAAAGACCCTACTCAAGTTGAAGAGACTTACAAATCAAAGTGTCTTGAAGACTATTCATCCAAGAGAAGCAAGATCAAGGACGTTGTCATCATCTTCAAAAAGTTCTAAGGCAATCTCCCTTTTGTTGAAGCAAGGTCCTTACCATTGAAGAAGATCATCCAAGAAGCATCAAGACATTATCAAGAAGTCATCATTATCAACAAGGACATCACCATCAAAGGATCTAAAGTGATCTTCCTCTTTGTGGAGTCAAGGATCATTCTTGAAGAGAAGTGTCCTCATCAAGGAGAAGTTCTCTATTATCTATATCAGTGTCAAATTCAAGGAGGCAACAAGTGGAAGAAACATCTTCACAAGTAAGTATATTTATGTTTACATCTAAATCTTTCAACATATCGTTTTGCAAGGAAAGCAACAAATTGGTTGGGGCCTCAAAATTTCTTGCATGGAAGAAGAGGACAAATCTGAATCTCATTGAAAATGAGGTCATGGAACATGTCAAAGGCTCAATCACCAAACCATCGAAAGAAGATGCTCAAGCACTTGCAAAGTGTTTGAAAGGGGAAGTAAGGGCTCAAAGGATTCTCATGGAATCCATCAATGATCCCTTCATCCCATATGTATCTAAACTTGAAACTTCAAAAGAAATATATGACAAACTGGTAGAGTTGTTTTCCGTAAGCACTGCAGGAGAAGTTATCTCATTAAGGCAAGAACTCTACAAGCTAAGGATATCAAAAGAAGAAGGAATAGCCTCATACTTTATGAGGATATTTGAAATAAGGGATCAACTTCAAGATTTGGGAGAAATAATGTCTAACAAGGAGATGACCACTGTAGTACTAAATGCACTACCAAAGGCATGGGGTAACTTTACTTCAACCATTTACGGGAAGAAAGAAGCTACTCCATTCCAGGATCTATGGTCACTATGCAAGATTGAAGAAACCGGGCTGAAGGCAAAAATTGATGTAGGATAAAATGAGCAAAATCAAGCATATGCTGCTATGGCAAAGAGAAAAGGACCTAAGAGAGTACTCCAAGCCTCAATATACATAGAGCCAATCTCCCAACCAAACTTTGTGGCTTCCATGAGCAATCTAGGCATGATACTCGTAAATCCAATCTTCCTAACCATAACTATGGTCTCCCGGTCAAACCCCATGACCTAAGGAAGCAATCCAAACATGAATCTCATAGAGCCAACCTTCCCGGCCATATATATGGTCTCCCGGTTAACCCCCATTACCTAAGGAAGCAATCTAGGATTGATTCATGTAGGGCCAATCTCCATGACCATAACTATGGTCTCTTGGTCAAAGTCCAAGACCTAAGGGAGCAATTTAGGCCTTTGACCAACTCAACCCTCCCGGGGAGCAATCCAGGTCTTTGACCAACTCAACCCTCTTGGGAAGCAATCCAGGTCTTTGACCAACTCAACTAAGAATTCACTGTGTTCATTGCATAACAAATTCCAGGTTTCGTGCTAGCCAAATAGTTCAAAGATTCATTCAGCTGACGATATATAGAGGGATAAACCAAATCAGAATCAGAGTCTAGCAACTTTTTCAAATTATTCACCATGGGAATGTCCATGGATTTGCAGTTCATTATCCAAATCTTTGAAGGACCTTAACAACGTACTTTCCTTGATCAAGGAAAATCTTACCAGGCTTTTTCCACTCTTCCAATCCCAAGTAGTAATGCATTAAACCAAGATCCTTCATTTGAAATTTAGAAATCAAGTCCTCTTACACTAGACAATGAGGTCCTTTGCTCCAATTAGAAACAAATCAACATATAGTAGCAAAAATCACAGGCTCATCTTTAACCATATTGAAGTATAGATTTGGATCAACATCACTCTTTGTAAAAACAAGGCTTATCAGATATCTATCAATTTGAGAATACCAAGCTCAGGGTGCCTGTTTGAGTTCGTACAAGGCTTTCTTCAATTTGTAAACATGAGTCTCCCTCAAATGAACCTCAAACCCTTGACTTTGTTCTATGTACACTTCCTCCTCAATCACACCATTGAGGAAAGTGGTTTTGACATCCATTTGATGTATCTTCCAACCTGCAATAGAAGCAATAGTAACAATAGTTCTAATAATAGTGTACCTGGCAAAATTGGAATGTTTCTCTATAGTCCTCTCCCTCTTCCTGGGAGAGTCCTTGCTTTGTACTTCTCTATTCTACTAACAAATGCTTGATCTTTATGAGTCCATCTAGAAGTCATCACTGAATTTCCACAAATCACGGTACAATGACATCCTTCAAACTTGTTGGCTTGCCTGCTCCATCTGAACTAGGATCTCTTTTGGCCATCCAGTATGATTATAGATGTCAGTACAATTTCTTCCTCCATAAATCAATGACCCTGGGAGAATCCTCTTGCCACAAATTTTGCTTTGTTCTTCCAATATTTCTGCCTACTGCCAGAGCCTTGGCAACCTTCACGATGTGCCTTCAATCCTCACTAGGAGGCCATGGAAGAACAATTATAACCCAACAAAAAAGCAAAGACAAGAGCCTAACAAATCAAAAGCAATAATAATGAAGGAAGACAAATATAGAGTACTTATCTTTTGAGGATCGAGGAAAATGTCAACTCCCTCTTGATCTTAGCTTTCTTGTGTCCATCTTGCATATCAACCTCATCTGTATGATTTGATTCCTTCCTTGCATGAGTTAGGGTTTCTTCTTTCAGTGAAAACGTCCAATCTTATAGTTTTGTTCATAAAACCTAGGGCTTTCTTATTCAAGCCCTTTTTGTCTGCAAGGGTTTACAAACCCAACGTATCCAAATGTCCAAAAACCCTAGAATCTTTATGTCCTCTACATGAGATGAAATCCATCATCAATTAGTCAATGATCATCCTTAGTTCCACCAAACCAAGTAGATCGGCTCAGGGTTGTGGGGGAGCACCACCCTCCCTCGAACTCGCTCCTGAAGCGCACTACCTTAAAAAAAATTCGCTCCTTGGTTTTTCGGGAGCGAACTAGGGAGCGGTCAGGGAGTGTTCACTCCCTAACAACTCTTGTTCGCTCTTGGAGCGAATTTTTTAAGGTGGGAGCAGTCGGGGAGTGATCGCTCTTGCTTTAAAAAATTCGCTCCCTGTGGGCGAAATTGGCGTGTTGTGCGACGGGCAAGGGAGGGAGGGGAAGGGCCAAAAGAAATAAAAGGCACTCCTCCCCTCCCATAATTCACCATTTGCATATTGAGAGAGCAAGAGAGGGCTTTTGGAATTGGAGCTTGAGTTGAGGAAGAAGATTGAGAGAAAGATTGAGAGGATTGCTTGGGAGCTTGCAAGGGAGATTGGAGCTTGGGATTGAAGGCCAAAGAGGTAGGATCTTGACTCTAATCTATCGCTTGTGTTTTTTATATGTTCATTGTTAAATGAAAACGTTCTCGTCTCTCTTTCCCATTCCCATTCCTCCATTTTATTGCAGGCAAGAAGCTATAACTCCACCAAAGTTCAAAGAATCAAAACTTCAAACATCATGGCTATATGGCTTGGCATTCTCTTGATGTTGGTTCCTTTTTTTATTATTATGGTGTTGGATTTGAAAACCTTGGAGAGGAAGAGCACCTTGGTGAGGAAGAAGAGGAGAGTGGCGATGATGAGAGCACAAAAATGAAAGCGAACCAAACCCCATTGTGGAAATATATTTCTAGGCCTGAAGCAAGAAAATGGGGTGGAACCACTAAATTTACATGCCTCCATTGCAAAAACACTTACACAGGTTCATACATTCGTGCCAGAAACCACCTTTGTGGGCAAATGCCATGGGATGGAGATAAACAAATAGGAATCAAAACTTGTTTAAGTGTGATAGCACAACAAAGAGCCAAATACATAAGGGAAGAGGAGGAAATCGAATATAAATCTAAAAGATCAAAGGGTGACTTTGAACATGATAGTCCACAATCACATAGACAAAGAACTCCATCAACATTCTCCTATGGTAGTGGATATGGAGACATAGGAACAAATATCACTTTAAGGCGTAGAACCATATCAGATTTCCTTGACAAAGGGTGTACGAATGATGTGGATTAAAAAATTTACCAGTTTCTCTATGCATGTGGAATACCATTCAATGTTCTTTGCTCACCTTATTGGCATGAAATGTTTTCTGCCATTAATAATGTCCCCAAAGGATACAACCTTGGATATGACAGGGCTAGAACTGTGGGACTTGATCATGAAAAAGCAAAAATAGTACATGCTTGTTGATTTGGGGTACAATCGGATGTGCTCTAGCCATGAAAATTGGTGGAGAGACTAAAGCACATGAGATATCCAAGAGATAGAAATGGTTTGGACAGATTGTACCCGATTTGGGAGATATTAAAATAATTAATATTTTTAGTGGAGTTCCTAAGTCTAAACTTAGGAAAAATAAAATATTAATGGGTATTAATATAAAACTGGGTTAGAAGGTTCCAAAAGTCATGGATCAAGCCAAATCCAATCTTAGCCATTGATTAGAGATTTAATCTCCGCCGTTGATGGACCAACGAGAATCAGAGGAGGCTTGAGGGTCAGTTGGAGAACACACCAGAGTGATTAGTCTTTCGTTTTGCTCGAGCGGGGTTGTTAAGCAAAGTCGAATCAGTGATCAGCAGCGAGGGGTAGTGAGTAGGAGGCAGAGAGGTAGGGACAATACTGGGAGACTAGCACAGAAGCAGAGAGAGTGAGAGCAACAGTTAGTCCAGGCTACATAGAGCCCAACAGAGGCAGCGCAGAGCCCAGAGACACTGCGTCATCCACGCAAACGACAGAGGGAGTGACACAAAGGCTCCTCGAGGCTGCGCAGTGCCTCAGAGCGCTGACACATAAAGTCTTGGGGCTGATGTAGGTCTGCAAGAGGCTGACGCAGAGGCCAGAAGGGCCAATGCTGAGCTTCAGTTGTGCCAAAGAGCGTTTCGTGGGACAGGTTTTCTGAATACCTGTTTTCGGATATAGAGGTATTACTGCCGTGTATTTTTTCTCTGTTGGGTTTTTCCGAGGACATTGGTTCAAAAATAACATTGTCACTTGTGTGCTTGTTTTCTTTCAGTTGATGATCTGTAGATGTTGTGATTGTGTTGTCGTGCAAAGTGTCTAGGCAGCGCGACAACGCTCAGAGTAAGGGTTGTCACTCTTAATCCTTACTCCGTTTAGACTCTCTCCTAGGCAAGTCAAAGGGGGTAGTCCCTCGGTAAATGGATGAAGATAGCCTGTGAAAAACATAGTCTAGGAGATTTTAATGATGGACAACTTAATGAATGAACCTTGATTAACTCAGATGAATAGATTGAACGCTAATGTAATCAAGACACGACCACAAGATATAAATAATTATAGACCAGTGCCTTTAATATTTGAATTAACCATCAACTAAATAAAACAAGTTATCTAGAACAATTTTCAATATGTGACTAATAATGACAATCATGAATAATCAATATAAACACCCAAAATTGTGTCATGCAAGAGATTCTAGATTTAAAATAGTTTTCAATTAATGGCCCAGATCTAGGATAATTAATTTTTCTCTTATCACCCATATAACTTAAAACATTTATCGTATTTTTGACCATAGAAAAATCATTGAAATGCATTTGATCACCAGCTAACACTAAGGAACTTTAGATTTAATTTTTTAATTATTCCTTAGGAACTTAATTTAATGTGAAAAACAAATCAAAGGGTTAAAGTATCGAAATTTTTAATGGGCCATGAGCCACAATAAAAATTTTGATGTCTAAGCACAAATCCTTTAATTTATTTCATTTATAAATTTTAGTATTTTTTAAAGTTTTAATTTATTTATTTATTTTTTTGTTAATTTTGTTAACTTTTTAGGATTTTTTTTAATGTTTTTTGAAAGTAAAAGTTGAAAATCATAACTTAAAAAAAAAAGTGAAAAGGAAAATCAAAATAAAAAATTTAAAAATAAAAAGAAAATGAAATGAAATCGAAACTAAAAAAAAGTCAAAATGAAATCGATTTTTTATTTTTTATTTTTAATGAATAGAAAGTCTATACCAACAAAAAAATAAAATAAAAAAGAAAGCTGATTTATACAAGGGAAATAACTTGACTAAAGGAAAATAAAAAGAAAAGGAATTTAAAAAAGACATATCAAATCTAACGCTACGCAAAAAGCTAAAAGCCAAATCTATAACAAAAGGTCGAATGTTTCTTGATCGCATGCAGGTTTGCAGGAGAAAGGAGCGCGATGGCGGAAAGGGTTCGATTTGAGGGTTGACTGTGGGGAGACTCTAGGACGTGGGGGACAACAGCTCAACGGGGATGGCTATGGATTGTTGCGGATTAGGGAGAGGAAGCTGCTGTGATAGAAGGTGCAAACAGCGGCAGGAAATACGTGGAAATGAAGCAAGTCTGCGAGGGGATTGAGCCTGGACGTGGGTGTGATAAGGGGATAGCAACAGTGAGGAGGGAAGGAATGCTGCAACAGGGATGGGGCTATGATAGGGTTGGAGCAGCGAATGAAGCAGCGCAGAGAGGATAGAAGGACGCGTGGAGTTTTTTGTTTTTGTTTTGAAGATTGCGGAACAACGAGGATGGATGGAATTACGAGGGTTTGATGGCAGTGAGGACATTGGAAATGAGGGGCTGTGGATAGGGTTGGAGCAGCACACAGAGAAGAATAGACCAACGGACTAAGGAATAACGAAGCAAGGGTTTAAAAAAGAATTCGAAATGCACAGTGAACCCAAAAAACCAAATAGAAGAGAAATTTCAGATTAAGATCTATGTTTAAAATTTATCAATGAAACCCTTATGAAAATTTTCCAGATTCAATTAAAACATTAAATCCACCTGCATCAGATTTGACCCTGAAACCCTCATTAAATTTCCAGATCTGAAACTAAATTTAAACCTTTGGACTGCAAAAACTAGACATAATCCCTGCCAAAATGATGCTGATGAAAACCAGGAATCCAAATCTTACCCTCCAGGGCCTAGATATGGACTCTGCACAACTTTCAGCTTCAGATCTGTAGCTGCAATACAACAAAAAACACCCAAATGATATATACAATGACCCAAAAAGCACCCAAGTCAGAAAACTAAAATTTTACAGATCTGTGTACATAAATGGCAGATCTATCAAATCTAAGGAGTGTGAGTCCGACTCCGTTTCTAGATCTGATGATCTGAGGCTCTCAAAAGCCAGTTCTAACGATTTAGCATAGAAAAATTATTTTTTTTTGAATTTTAGAGGAGGTACTAAGCTCAAAACCCTTCATGCATCACCCATAAAAAATATCTTATGATAAGCCCGGGATCAAATTTACACTGGGCTCTTCAAAAAACACGGACCGGGTGTTGGCTGGTTCAGCCGAGAACTTCCCCGAATGCCCGATGATCTAATAATCAAGGATTTTCCTGCAAAACTCAATTCAGCCGTAACCATAGAGCGAGAAAATGATAATAAAATTCAGATTTAATAGAGATACCTGCTATTATATTCAAAACTTAAATTATCATTCAAACCCTAGTGACTGAGCAAGATACCTGTACTCAAAGCGCTCTTCAGAAGCTATTATTAATGGCAAAAAAGAAATTACGCACGAAAATAATACATTTTACACCATTTCCATGAAGAGTATCACTGGCGAAATTTAAACCCAAAGTCTTTCTTTATTGCTCATAAAAAGATTACAAGAGAGCTTTTTGCTTGGTACACGATCAAAAGATCGGATGACACTGTCTGACAAATGACCTCCTATATAAAGATAAATCCTCCAACGGCTAGTTCGAGTGATCCTTGTCAAAGTGATTTTGACCGTTGATGAGGATCAAAATTTCTTTTAATCTCATTCGTCGAAATTTTAAATGTTGAGGAAATTTCGAATTTTTCAATTAAATGCATTTTAATTAATTCAAAAATTAAAATTTTGAATTAATTTCCTTAAAATTTTGACTTTGACTTAACCCCAGGGACCAAAGGCATAAAATTTAGCAAAATAATCAATTAACCTTAGTCCTTGGACCTTTGAATTTTTTTTTTTTTTTAAAGGACCCACGAATTTTGCCTTTGGAAAATTTAATTTTACCTAGGACCTAGGACTTATGAGGGGATAAATTATTTTTCTAACCCTCAAGACACTTTACATCATGATTTTTACATTAGTTACATCTCAAGGGAGAAAACCCATTTGCAAAAGACCCTCACAGAGTACCTAGTTCTGCGACACAAATATAATCTAGCAGATTAAGCAATTTGTAATAAAATAACCTAACCAAATAGTTAGGATTATTCCCAAATCACTTTTACATAGACTCGATCTAGAACACTAGGACTCCCCTAAGATCCCAGTGAGAAAATCCATTTTGGGTTTGGGGTAAGGCTAAAGGAAAACTCTGCCGACCATCCGAGAATGGATCGATGAGACAAAAAACCTCTCAAAACGTAGATCATCACCAGAAAAGTAGGTTTACCTAGGTGATTACATACACGACATGGATCTGCTGAGATTATTGGCATTATACACATGCAGAGTGGGTTCACATTATAAGATGATCCTTAGGCTGATGATGATAGCTGGATGGCAAGAACACATTGATCAGGCGCTATCCCTTTTGCGAAAAAGGGGGTGTACTGCTATGGGTAGTTGACACGTAGTGGTCAACAGACTGTATTGTGTTTATTTCGGTATTTAATGTATTAAATAACTTGTTCGATTTTAAACAAGTACAAGAAATAAACGAACAGAATACAGATTAATTTTCTAACGGATAGACTTAGAAAATTCAACATGGTATCAGAGCGTGGTTGCAGATAACAAGAAAACTGAAGGTATTGGCAGAGCAGAGCATTTACAACAGATTCAACTGTCACGAGTAACGGAGCTGATCCTTGCAGAAGGCAGTAGAGGAAGGAGTGACGCAGAAGGACTGCGTCATCAATTTGGGCTAGAGAAAGCCAATGCAGAGGCTGAGGGAGGTAGAATCAGGCTCATGCAGAGCCATGCAGAGGCCAGAAGTGTTGAGACAGTGGGCTAAGGGAGTTGATTTGCTGGTGCCGGGATTGCGCAGAGCCAAGTGGCTCGATCCTTTAGTTGCTGGGGCATAGGAGGCTGTGGGTAGTTTGCGGAGCGAAGCTGGTGGGGTACTATGGTCAAAACAGTACCTAACAGGGCAAGACCAAGGTGGAGGGAGTTATTGTTGAGGCGGATTTCTAGCCAAGGAATTCGGATCAGTGTTGTAGTTGCACAGATGATCAGAGTGGGGCAACTTGACGTTGGCAAAAGTATTTCCAGAAGGGAAATTGGGACTCAGAGGGAGTCCAGAAGAGAACTTCTAGACGAGAAGTAGAGAGACTTGGAGGAGTCAAACCGAGAACTTCCAGACGGGAAGTTGAGAGACTCAGTAGGAGTCAAACCAAGAACTTCCAGGAAGGAAGTAGAGAAACTCAGTAGGAGTCGAACATAGTACTTCCAGGTAAGAAGTAGACTTAGAGGAGTCGACAAAGAAGAGTAGAGAGATGGTTGTGAATGGGTTGAGGGATTAGGATAGGCTGGATAGAGCGTCCAAATTTGTGCTTTGGAAGGCTAGGATCTTGTCCATTCTACACAGATATCACATCAAGGCCTTCGCCTTGAAAGTAGTGGCGATCCCAGTTGACCCGACTGAAAATGAGAAGTACGAGGAGGCAATGGCTAGGGCAAAGTGCATCATCCTTGATGGGGTCAAGGATAATGTGGTCCAACATATTGCTGAGAAGGAAACGACAAATGAGATGTGGGAAGCCATGAAGAAATTGTATCAACATACTTTCGCGCAGAGGAAGATGTTACTTGAGAATCAGCTGCGGTCATACCAGATGCAGAAAGGGGAGCAGATAGATCACTTCCTCGGTCGATTGAAGGACATCCAGGACCAGCTAACTTCCATAGGAGTCACACATGATGAGGGGATGTTGGTGAGGACCGCACTTAACACAGTCTCCGAGGAGTGGGAGACATATGTCCAGAGCATACTGGGCAGGGTGAGTCTTCCAGATTGGGAAGAACTCTGGGTGGCTCTTTGCCAAGAGGAGATCAAGCAGTAGGCAATTGAGCAAGGTGGGGAGCAGCGGGAAAGCGGTCTGGATCAAGAAGGAAGAGGAAGAGGATGCGGCTCTGGCATCTGCGGGAAAGAAGGAGAAGAGGAAGATGAAGGACCTCTCCAAGGTCAAGTGCTTCCATTGTGGGGAACTGGTTCATTTTGTGAACCAATGTCCTAGGAAGAAGAGTAAGGGAGAGGCTTTGGACTCAAAGGCAGCGCCAGCAAAGGCGGAGATGGAGGTTGAGAAGGATGACGATTGTGCCATGAGTGCTCATGTGCCACTTGAGAAGAAGTGGGGAGACATCGAGCTGTAGTCAGGAGGACTACAGGCGATGAGGGGCAGGATCTTTGAGGTACCCAATCTCTTGGATTATACCTTGCTACGGGAGCCTCGAAGAGGAGTAGCAGGACTGGCAGATGTCGGTAGAGACGGATGTAGATGGAGCAGCAGAGAGTGCTACAGTGCAGGAGTCCCCGGGCAGAGCGAGGCTAGCAGGCTGCAACAGTGCAAGAGGCACGGGAGTGTTGCAACAGTGTAGGATGGCACAGAGAGGTGTGCAATGGTGCGAGATGCAGGGAGTTGTTGCAGTAGCGCAGAGGTAGTTAGAGAGAGTACATGTGAGCGGCAGAGGGAGCATCAACATCGGGAGTGTTTCTAGCTTGACAGGGATGTCAGAAGTTGGGTGGATCAGTTACTTACTTCTCAGTAATTGAGTTGCAGTGCAGAAGCAGTATGCAGTAGCACGATGCAAAATGATGAGAGGGGATGCAATGTTGGGAGTAAGGCCCAGCAGCAGTACGAATGCAGAGGGAGCTGCTGTACAGATGCAGCAGCGGCAGAAGTAGAGCCATGGGCAGTAGTGCAGAGGATGTTGGGCGGGGAGGCCTAACATCACCACAGGTATCGGTGTCGGATAATCAGAGTGATGCTAACTCAGTGAGGAGTATTTCTAAAACATAATCCTTGCTAAGATGGAGTGTTGATTTGGGGTAGCATCAAATGTGCTCTCGCCATGAAAATTGGTGGAGAGGCTAAAGCAAATGAGATCTCCAAGGCCCAGAAATGGTTTGGACAGATTGTACCTGGTTTGGGAGATATTAAAATAATTAATATTTTTAATGGAGTTCCTAAATCTAAACTTAGGAAAAATAAACTATTAATAGGTATGTTGTGGCCACAACCACCACCCTATTAAAACTTGCCCTGGTGGCAATTTTGAATGGGTACCCTAGAAGCCTGATCTTTCATCTCTCCGGATGATCTGTTTCATCCCAGTGATTTTAACTCTATGAAGAGCCAAATCTTCCACTCACAAATGGTTAAAGCCCCTTAACAAATCCCTTGCATATAACCTCGTTTAAGCCCTTCATTCATATGCTCATCAGGATTTGTTTAACCCCTCAAAACCTCCCATCACATCTTTATTTCCATTATGACTCGTTATAATGGAAATACCTCGAAACCATACATAAATCATCCCTTTTCGCTTATCGCACTTAACCTTGGCACATAACGCATACCATATGGTATCGGACCTGACAACACTATTAACCATACTTCATATATATGTCGGGTCCGTAGCCCCGTCGCATATCGCAATCGGCCAAGGTCGGCCAAGGTCCAAGGGTTATATATATATATATGGCGCGCCACTAGCCTCTGGACTCGACAATATTACTAACCGCACTATATACATTATCGGGTTCCGGAACTAACCATTCCAAACCAAAGTAGGTCTAATTGGGGCTTGCGATCGGGTTAGTTCCCTTGTTCGCATAGTGGAAATTCGCCATGTCAACAAATTGGCGCTAGAAGGAGGGCCTGAACTGCCATCCACAACTTTTCAATATTCATCTATAAATGCCACCCATGGATTCAAAAGGATTAATGTATGGATCGTAGACGCTGAAAAGACCATTCCACCCATTTGAAAGTGCCTCATTTCGAGGAAGCAGAGACCCTTCTAAGTCCTGTTTCTGGGTCACCCAAGGAAGAGAAACTGTGGAAGTACACTGTCACTTAGGAAAAACCAACCAGTCAGAAGACTTACTCGGGTTTATGCTCGTTCCCTATCACAACTCTCTATCTTTCAGTCTTTACCTCTGACAACAAAAAGAAAGCCAAGGGTCTATCACATAAATGAAGAGACATTTGCATCCCCTTCTCTTGAAGATATTGTGCTTGATTCTTTGCAAAGTATTGACTCTCCTTGGGAAGAAATTCTTGAGGATTCCCCTTCTAAAGGCAATCCTTGGCCTGATTTGGAAAATCCTAATGAAGAAGCCCTCTACCAGAACATCCCTATCCTCGATATGGCTAATATTCCTCCACCGGGTGGAAACCAACTCCCCCTTCCTTCGGGAGCACTGCCTCCCTGGCTCGCTCAGGATTCCATGGCAATACCTGGGCAACAACATCCCTTACCCAAGAATGTGGAAAAGGTACTGCCTAAGTTCGACCCTGAGCAGGGATACACCGCTGAAAACCATATCAATTCATTCTTCCTAGTTGTGCGCACGCTGGGTGTAGCTGATGAAAATATAGTCTATCGCCTATTCCCTTTTACCCTGACTGGTGCAGCTTCCACATGGTACTTTAGCTTGAGAATGAGATCAATCACCTCATGGGCTGCCTTTCAACAAGCCTTTTTAGACAAGTATGGTGATGACAAAACCCCTGCTGCCTTAGTCCTAGAACTATCCCGTTTGAAAATGGAAAAGGTTAAGGATTTCAATGTCTGGTTCAACACCTTGTTCAACAGAATCCCAACCATCGCCAGACCTACATAAGAGGTGCTCATGGAATTCTACATCATTGCTCTCCCTGCCCCTACTGCGATGTGTGTCAAAAGGAGTAATGCACAAACCTTACAAGGTGCTATCGATGAAGCAGTAAAAGTCGAGAATGAAATGCTCAGTTTCACAGCATGCCACCCTACAACCGAAGAAAAGAAAGCCTCTCAAGCATCCAAGAAGAATAATGGGAGTGATAACAAAGGGGCTGAAACCAAAGAAAAGGACACCACGGATGTGGAAGGTTTGCATCGGATCATTAAGAAACTAACAAACACAGTCATTGATATGAAAAGGAATCATGGAGAGAGTACTAGTGGTAGTGGAGGAGACTATAACAACATAAAGCCCTTCAAGCCTTTCTATCATAAGAAAACAGAAGGTGGTCATGATCAACTTGCACTGCCTGCTCCACCCAATGAAGGGAATTTAAACATAGAAGAGTTGGCTCTTATTGGATCGCTCCTCAACCAAGAAAAACCTATAGTGGAGTTGGAACCAGAACAAGAAAATGAGGAAGAATATCAAGTAGAAGAGCCTGTGGACGAAGAATCTCAGATCAATGTACTATGGGATTTCTATACAAATGAGAATGATGATGATAAAGAAGATTGTATGGCAGAAATCCACACCAATGAAATCCACACACGAAGTAAAGGGCCACTTCCAGGGGCGATGAAGCCTGTTGACCAAACAAAGAAAGATGTCCACCCTTTGAAGGCACCCGCTCCCAAAGTTCCTGTTGAGAAGAGTAGACCAAGTGGTCAGTCCAAGAATACCCCAGTGGCAAACCATCCAGAGAAAGAGAACACAGCTCCCACTGCAACGAAGACGACTCCTAATGGTAAACTCCCACCTAAGAACATCAAAACTGGTATGTTTACTCTGCCCTACCCTGTTTATAACATTGATTACAACATTGTAGATGATCTTAAGAAATCTAGGGCTAATATAACATACTTCAATTTGCTAAAATTAACGTAGCAAAGGGATCTACTCCTGAAAGCTATGAATGAATGGAATTGTAAATCTCCCACCATTTCGAGTAGCCAACCCAAGAAGTCAATCTCCAGACTTGATAATACTCCCAGTTCCGCCCAAAAGCTAGTAGCCATGGAAGCCACTTTGTCCAAAATAAATCGAAACTCCCAAGATGTCATCGCAGCCATGGTAGAGAGGAAATCGAAATCCATGACTCCACCATTCCTTATCACATTCGAAATCCTCAACATGAACGTGCACAATTGCTTGGTAAATTCCGGTGCCTCATCCACTGTTATGCCTCACGCTGTTGCCAAAACACTGCATGCTATACCTAAGAAAACGGGGACTCGGATTATGCAATTGGACAGGACAAATGTGAAAGTAATTGGGGAGTTAAAAGATGTGTTGGTTCGGATGGCTGCTAAACCACAATACACACAAGTCGTTGACATAGTGGTAGTCGACATACCCGAGGCTTATGGAATGTTGCTCAGTAGGGACTGGTCATCAAATCTGAATGGATATTTCTCAACTGATTGGTCCCATCTCTTGTTGCCTTAGAGGGGAAAAGGTGATATGCTAAGAGTTGATCGTGAAAGATACATGAAGTATGTGGTGATAGAGCTAAATGGTCCCAATGAACCTGTAATGTTTACCAACTCTATCCTTGGGAATTACAGTTTCAATGTTTGTGCGACGGCAACCTGTTTTGGAAAATTCCATGCTGAAACAAGTGAAGGAACTGCAATAAACACATGGTTGGAAGCTCTCCCCCGTAGTCCCACTGATAAACCACCTTGTAATATAGTAGATGATAAAACTAGTCTCGTGGGAAGCAATTCAGTTAATGTAACGTTAGACTCTAATTTTTGGACACTCTATTTTAACGGTTCTAACTACCTTGAAGGCGCAGGTGCTAGGAGCATTCTTATGGACCCACAAGGGAACCAACATTCGATGGCCAACCGATTGGAGTCCTCGTGCACCAATGACACAGCATAATACAGAGGCTTGCTACAGGGCTTGAAAAGGGCCGTTGATATGAAGGTGAAAAATCTCAAAGCTTCTGGTGACTCACAGAAAATCGTGGACCAGGTGAGGGAAAGGATACTTCAGAATTCACCATACATGGAAAGATACCAACATGAGGTATGGAGTTTAATCAATAGTTTTGATTCTTCTAATATCATACACATACCTCGATGGCAAAACCAAGATGCGAATCTGATGATTGGTTTGGTTGCAAAACCTTTGCCCGATCTTTAGCTTAAACAAGAATAAATATTATTTTGAATTGATTTTCAGGCTATTCATACCTGATAACATCTCAAATTGGCAGGCATTCAAAGGTGACAAGCAGATCCTTGAGCTCCTGCATTGCGGGAAGACATTCAGAAATGAACTCATCGTTAAAAGGGAGCATGACAGGCTTATGAGTAAGAGTAAAAACGAGGTAATATCTTTCATTGGGAAGTCTATTGTTAATAGGTTTGGCATCTTTAACGCTCTCATGTGTAATAACGCT
This sequence comes from Pinus taeda, assembly GCA_000404065.3. NCBI lineage: Eukaryota > Viridiplantae > Streptophyta > Pinopsida > Pinales > Pinaceae > Pinus > Pinus taeda. The sequence goes on along the minus strand of APFE030206166.1, from coordinate 94,506 downwards.
TCCCATTTTTCATCACTAAAGCTAACTGAATTCGTTATCGATCAATCAATTCACATAAGATATGCATCAAGCTATTACCCTTAGGGAAATAGAGTCGCAGAACCCTCAAATAAAAACTTCATCTGCGTGATTGTAATATCCCTTTACGGGATATCCCTCAAACCCAAGCAAACTCCAACCCAATACGTACAAGTGATATAGTAACTGGGAAGCTCAAAGAGATAAAAATAACATGGTGCAACATATAATAATGTAAACATGGAATATAAGCAGATACTCAATAAATGCAGAGAGAAATGCTAAGCCATTTTATTATACTGAGTAATGGAAAGAGTATAGGAGGTGATCAGAAAGATAGCACCTCAACTTGCACAAGGCAAGTGAAGAAATACACCCAGAATAGTAAAGGAATGGCCTCTCTCTGAACTGTGTCCAAGCTGCTGGAGAACTGCTGTGCTGCTGCTACTGCATGGAATCAAGTGAGGATTTGGGGCTGTTCTCCTCCTCAGAAAATGCTGAAACTATGGAATCAGCCTCTGCTCAATAAACCCAGAAAAACCCAGAAAGCTTTTCTGAAATAGCCGATCCCCGAAAATCACCCCATTGAGGATCTACGCAATCCCTCAAGGCTCTGCGCTGCCACTGAATAGAACCCTCCAAAACTCTGCCCGAAACTATGCCAAAATCCTCCAATATGCAAGGGTTGATCCCTTGCTCAATCTCCCAGCTCAAATCCTTCGCAAAAACCCCAATCCGGAACTCCCACCAAAAGAACTGTGTCCCTCTCTCAAGACTGCGTAGTTATCAAAAGTGCTTAGTTCCTCCTCACTCCAAAGATCAATCCTCCTGCAAAAGACTGCTCGAAACTACCTTTATCGAGCAGGCACTCGAAGTCCCCCGGGGCTAAGGGTGAGATCTCTGAACGGAGACACTCGATGCACTAAACAGTGCTGCAGACAGGCTAAACAACCAGCGTGCTCTAAGTCGAAGTGACTAGCTCAAATGCACATAATCGAATGCTAAAATGAGGAGGCTCCTCTCTCCTTTATAGCGTTGGCCTCTCTCAACCCTATGGCCCACCTCCTCCAATGTAGTCTCTCTCTTTGCCACATGCTCCTCTCCATCTGCGCAGTCTCTCCAAGTGTCTACGTGGGCCCCTCCTCTACGTGGTCCCTTGGCCCCCTTGGCTCCCCTTTTAAGTTATAACGTTGTGCTACTAGGGAGTGACTTTATTCTAAAAGTGAGTTATGTCCCCCCTTTCCTCACCTTTTTATTTATAAATAACTATTGAAGGCAAAATTGAGCAAAAATTGAATATTCCAATTAGCCATGGCTAATTAGGAATATTACAATCTCCCCTGGCAAAATGTTGCTTGTCCTCAAGCAACTGAAGTGATGGATGCTGCAAAATTTTCTCTCTCCCAAGTGGCATCCTCATCTGGTAAATTCTTCCACCTCACCAAGAATTCTCGGACCGTCCTGCTCCGTAGCTACCTCTCCTTGGTATCAATAATAGCCTTTGGCTGCAACACCAAATGCCCCTCATCATCCGTGGGTGGTAGCTCATCTGTCACTGTCACATGCTGCCCCAATGCCTTCTTTAGGCATGATACATGAAAGACGTTATGAATCTTGCTGCCTTGGGGCAACTCCAACTCATATGCAACTTGTCCAATCCTGTGTATCACACTGTATGGCCCATAAAAGCGGGGCTTGAGCTTTTTAGCCTCCTTTTGCTTCAGTGACGACTGTCGGTATGGTTGTAATTGTAGGTAGACCAAGTCCCCTACCTCAAACTGTCTTTCCACTCGACCCCTGTCAGCATACAACTTCTACTGGTTCTGCGCTGTAGCCATATTATCCTTGAGAGCTCGGAGGATATCCTGACTCTCTTGGATCCAAATCTTGGCTCTCGGAGCCTTGCTAGCACCAAACATCACGTCAACAAAAGATAAAGGATGATATCGATACAAAGCATAGAATGGTGACATACCAATGGACATGTGATGTGTAGTGTTGTAGCAGTACTCCCCCAGATGCAGCCATTTCAGCCATGTTCTTACCCTTGACATACTCAATGTCAAAGTCATACGCTTGGATCTTATTGATCCACTTCTACTGCCTCTCCTGTAGCTGCTTTTGCTCCAAAAAGAACTTGAGGCTGTTGTGATTAATCCTCACCCTGAACCTGTTACCCACTAAATACTGTCGGAACTTGGCCAATGCATGCATGATGGCTAGCATCTCCTTGTCGTATATAGAATATAACCTCTTGTGCGGAAGGAGCTTCCGACTCTCAAAGGTTATAGGGTGACCTCCCTGCATCAACACTGCGCCGATCCCCTCTCTTGACGCATCACACTCCAAACAAATGGCTGCGTAAAATCTGACAATGCAAGCACTGGGCAACTGCTCATAACCTCCTTGAGCCCGTCAAAGGCTCGCTGCGCTGTATCCGACCAACTGAATGCCCCCTTCCTCATCAGATCTATCAGGGGTGCAACAAGCTGTGAGAAACTCTTGACGAACTTCTGGTAGTAAGTACAAATGCCAATGAATCCTCGAAGTTTTGTCACGTTTCTCGGCTCCAACCGATCTCTGATAGCCCTGATCTTCTCCTCGTGGACCGTCACTCTGTCCACCCCTATGATGTGTCCCATGTACAACATCTCCGTCAACCCAAACTCATACTTGGAGAGCTTGGCATAGAACTGCTGCTTCTCCAAGATGCGCAATACTGTCCCAATGTGCTGGAGATGCTCCTCCCAAGTCCTGCTGTAAATGAGGATATCATCAAAGAACACCAACACAAACTTCCATAAGTGACTGCGGAAGATGTGATTCATGCAAGACTGGAATGTAGTTGGGGCGTTGGTTAGCCCGAAGGGCATCACCAAAAACTCAAAGTGCCCATAGTGACACCTGCAGGCGGTCTTGGGAATGTCCTGCTCCCTCACGCGAATCTGATGGTACCCAGATCTCAAATTGATCTTTGAGAAGAACCGTGCTCCTCTCAACTCATCGATCCTGGGTATGGGGTACCTGCTCTTTAAGGTCTTCTTGTTCAGGGCCTTGTAGTTAATGCACATCCTTAATGTGTCGTCCTTCTTCTTCACCAACACCATGGAAGAAGCAAAAGGACTCGTGCTCGGCCGAATGTGCCCAAGAGCCAACAACTCCTGAATGGCCCACTCAATCTCATCTCGATAGGCCTTGGGATGCCTATAGGGGGTAGTAATCACTGCCTATATGCCCTGCTCAAGCTCAATGGTGTGCTCAAACCCCCGGTCTGGTGGCTGTCTCGATGGAATCTCCCCAAACTCTGTGGCATATTGGTCAAGGATGGACTATATCTCTGGGTGCACCATTTGCCCTGTAGTCCTTGCCTCTGATGCACGTAGCTCCACTGCCCACTCTACGTCTCCCTTTCGGAAGATTGCGTCCATCCGATGAGCCGAAACAGTCTGAAGTGGATATGTGTGCTGTCCCTGTATCTTCTCGTGCCTCCCTGTTTTCTCATCATTCCACTCCATCTCTAGGGCCTTCCAATCTGTTGTGACCTTCCTTAGAGTGATAAGCCATTGAACACCCAGTACCATGTTGGTGTCTGGAATATTGACCACGAAAAAGTGGTCAGTCAATGTGTAGGTGTCCATCGTCACTGATAACTCTGGGACATAACGAGCACACACCATGGTTTGATCTCCTGGGACCAAAACTGAAAACCCATCGAAGCTCTCTGTTTGTATACCTCTCCGCTCAACCATCTGTGCATCGATGAAGTTGTGGGTCGCCTCACTGTCAACCAAAACTGATACTCGTTGGCCACATACTGTCACCCGTACACGTAGCGTCAAATACTTGGGAACTCCTCGCAATGTTGCGAGGGCCCCTCCGGTAGGTGCAAAAGCGGCACCACCTGCTGCTGGTGGTGGAGGTGGCAAAGGATCCTGTACGGCATGACTATCTCCTACATCCACATCATCCTCCTCATCCTCTTCCCTCACTGTTCTCAGAGAAGACCTCAATAAAATGTGCTTTGCCAGCAGCACATCTATGTCCCGGTGCCCACAACTCCTGATAGGTGAAGCACAACCGCTTCTTCTTCAACTCCCTTCTGGCATTGTCATCAATCTGTGCTCGTCCTGGATTCCCCTTTGGAGGCGGAATCCTCACGTCCTTCCCCTTAGGCTGGAAAGCCTGTCTTTGGGGGTAAGGTGTCCGGGTCCTGCGTAAGGCATCTTGTAAGTCCCGGGTCCTGCTGACAGCATCCTGGAGTGTGGCTGGTCTAGTGGATCTGACTAGACCCCGAAGTGGCTCTGCTAACCCCTCAACAAACATGTAGATCCTCCATGCTGTGGATAGATCTAGCACATCACTGAAACCCTTAAGAAATCTGCAATGTAGGTCTTTGGGCTCCCGGTCTGTTTGAGTCTCGTCAGCTCAACAAAGTGCTGTTTCGATCCCTCCGATCAAACCTCTCCATCAACCTCCTGGTGAACTCAGCATATGTCATCACTGTGGAATGTCCGAGTGTAACCGTCCCATGGAACCACCAGTCCTGGGCCTCACCATCCAAATGTAATGTCGCTACCTTGATGGCTTCTGTCTGCGACATCTGGTTAAGCTAGAAATAGATGTCTAGCTTCTCCACCCAAGACCTTGCTGAATTGTTTGATGAACCATCAATTGTAGGCAAGTGGAATCTACGAGCTGTGCGATGGGTGTCCCCATCATGATAATGCCGGTATCCTCTGTGATGGTCGCGGGGTCTACTATACCGCTGGAGCTGAACAAAGTCTCTAAATGAGAGAGCATCTCTGAACTCCTGCCCATAGGCTTGGTACTCTGCAAAATATTGCCCATATGACCGGACTCTGCCTCCTGCTGGGCTTCGGTCCCCGTGTCTGCTCCTAGGAAAGTGGGTGTGGTAGAGCGAGTAGGGGCATGTGAGGCCATCTGCTGAGTAGTATCACGCTGAGTGGCACCCTGCTCTGGAAAATGGTGGGATATACCCGATCCCTCACCAACCTGAAAAACTGTGGGTTCTCATGTTGTGCAGCCTCCACTGCTGTGAATCTCTGCCCCATCACCTCGATTTGCCTCGACAGATCCTGCACTGATTTGAGGAGCATGTCCACAAATCTCTTCCCGTCCTCATCTGCGATCAGATCCTCCTGCTCTGCGTCCACCACAGGCTCCTATTGTTTTGTGTCCACCACCCGAACACAGTCTCCCTCTCCGTAGGTGTTCTCCAACCTATGCTCAATATCTCTGTATTTCCTACCTCTATAACAGATGTAGGGCTTCTCCCTCGGTGTCATATATGGTTATCTCCACAGGCTGAGCCAGATCTATGCTCTGGTACCACTGTAATATCCCTTTTACGGGATATCCCTCAAACCAAAGCAAACTCCAACCCAATACGTACAAGTGATATAGTAACCGAGAAGCTCAAAGAGATAAAAATAACAGTGGTGCAACATATAATAACGTAAACATGGAATATAAGCAGATACTCAAGAAATGTAGAGAGAAATGCTAAGCCATTTTATTATACTAAGTAATGGAAAGAGTACAGTAGGTGATCAGAAAGATAGCACCTCAACTTGCACAAAGCAAGTGAAGAAATACACCCAGAATAGTAAAGGAATGGCCTCTCTCTGAACTGCGTCCAAGCTGCTGGAGAACTGTTGTGCTGCTGCTATTGCATGGAATCAAGTGAGGATTTGGGGCTGTTCCCCTCCTCAAAAAATGCTGAAACTCTGGAATCAGCGTCTGCTCAATAAACCCAAAAAAACCCAGAAAGCTTTTCTGAAATAGCCGACCCCCGAAAATCACCCCGTTGAGGATCTATGCAATCCCTCAAGGCTCTGCGCTGCCACTGAGTAGAACCCTCCAAAACTCTGTCCGAAACTCTGCCAAAATCCTCCAATATGCAAGCGTTGATCCCTTGCTCAATCTCCCAGCTCAAATCCTCTGACAAAAACCCCAATCTGGAACTTCCACCAAAAGAACTGCGTCCTCTCTCAAGACTGCGCAGTTATCAAAAGTGTTCAATTCCTCCTCACGCCTGTTGAAATTTGGTACCGGAGGACAGGTGGTTCCCTAAGGCTTTGATCTTTGGCCTAGGGAAAAGTGTCCAAAAGAATTTAATTTTTCTCCTAAAGTGACTTTATAATTTTTATAAAGTCAAATCTTATTTAAAAGTGATAAAGTTACTAAAGTCTAATTTTAAAGTGACTTTAATAAAGTCAACGTAAAATTAGAAAGGAAAAGTGATTTTGGAAATAAATGACTAAGTGGGTCTTTATTAAAGTGGGGTGAATTAAAAAATCAAAGGTGAGATTTAAATGAGCATTTAATCTCAGCCCTAGATCTCAATCTATTTCAGCCATTGGATTTAGAGGTTACCCAAAAGTCACTTAGGATTAGATTAAAGGAGGAAAAGGAGGCAAAAGGTCATCAGTTCTTTCATGAGCAGATTGAGAGAAGGAGAGCAAGAGAGCAAGGGAGATTTCTGGACAGTAAGGAGAAGGAGGCTGCAAGTCTGTACAACGGAGTTTTAGCAAGTCTGTACAGCAGAGTTTTAGCAAGGCGGAGTTTCAACAAGGCTGAGTTTCAGCGAGGTTGAGTTTCAGCAAGGCTGAGTTGCAGCAAGGCTGAGATAAAGTTGTAAAAGTTTGCTTGCTGAATATTTCTCTTACTGTAAAAAAAAGAAGCATTTTCCAGAAATAAAAGAAGCTTTCGAACTGGTTTTCCCCAAGAGTTGTAGGGAGTTTTCCAGAGTCACCTTGACCAAAAATCATTGTGTTTAAATGTGTTGAATGGTTGGTTATATGTGCTGATTTTTATATTTTTGTATTTTCCAGCATTTTGTAAAATTACCAGAATTTGTGTTTTCAGCAAAATTTATTTTCCAGTTGTTGAATGTATGGATATGGGAAAGGGCATTTAACTATTTTGGAGAAATAAGGTGAAACTGAAAACCAGGGTGGGAAATGATAAATTTCTACATGGTATCAGAGCTTGAGTGCTGAAGTGCAGTTTGGGACAGCAAGGAGGAAAATTACAGCCTGCTGATTTTTCACTCAGAAAATTCTAGCAAGCTGATTTTTCATAAACAACAAGTTTTATCTTTACTACAGCAGTGCTATTTTCAGTTTTAGGACAGCAGGATGTCATTGGGATTGAGGGTAGAGGATAGGTTGGATGGGCATACAAATTACAGTGTTTGAAAGGAGAGAATGTAGAATATCTTTGAGGAGGCAGAAGTCTGGGATATCACGGTGCATACCACACAGACCCCTGTTGTTGTGCTTACTGATGCTACTCAGTTGGCTGCTTATAATAAAAAGAACAACAAGGGTAAGAGGCTGATTCTAGATGGAATCAAAGACCATTGCATCTCTCATGTGAGAGGAAAGAGCAATGCCCATGAGATGTGGACAGCATTGTCCAATCTCTACCAAAGTACCAATGAGAACCGGAAAATGGTTCTGAAGGAGAAACTGAAAAACATTAAGATGGGAAATGATAGTGCAGCGGGATATCTCACTAAGATTACTAATGTGAGAGATGAGTTGGCATCGATTGGAGAGGCCATTCCACCCACTGAGTTGGTGCGTATTGCGGTAAATGGCCTCCCCCGTTCATGGATGAACTTTGCTGATGGGGTTTGTGCACGTGAGACCCTTCCCACATGAGAGAGGTTTTGGGATGATTGCATTTAGACAGAGATCAGGAAAGGTCAGCTTGGGGCAGCCAAGCCAGTTGAGCAGGATGAGGATGTAGCACTGTTAGCAGGAGGCAAGAAAGGCAAAAGGAAGAAGCAGGCTTCCACAAGCAATGGTGGGGGCAAAGGCAAAGGTAAAGGTAAACAGGGTAACACACAGAAGGACTATTCCAAGGTGAAGTGTTGGAATTGTCAAAAGATGGGACACTATGTAGTTGTGTGTCCGGAGAAAAAGAAGAAGAAGGGGAAGAACCAGAGCGTGGCAGCTTCAGCAGAGGTTGAGGACTTTGTAGTTCGTTTTGACCGGGAGTTTGGGTTCACTGTGTGTGAGTTCTCTAGTGCAGGATCATCTGCCACACAGGTTCAAAGGGAGCATGCTTTTCCCTCGATTAGCAGAGCATCTTCGGGTATTTGGTATGTGGACAGTGGGGCTTCACGTCACATGACAGGAGTCCGTGAGTACTTCTCAGAGCTTTTAGAGAGTGGCACTGATATGGAGGTAGTACTCGGTGATGACAGAGTTGTTAGAGCAATCGGTGTGGGGACACTGACATTTCAGAGGGAGTCCAAACCTCCCTTGAAGGTGTCAGATGTTCTTTATGTGCCAGAGATGAGGAAGAACGTCATATCCGTCTTAGCTTTGGAGGACAGAGGATATTAGGTACTGTTCAGGGGAGGACATGTGTTGATGTATCCCATGGGCACTCCAGCTGATTCAGCTGGAGTGATAGGTGTAGGCCATGCAAAGGTGTACAAGTTTGCATTCTAGTCCCTTTTGGCATTGAGCAGTAGTACCAACAGCGGAGCTAGCAGTTCTGAGCTGTGTGAGATTTGGCACCGCAGAATGGGGCATATGTATCATGGAGCCTTGAGGACCTTGCGGGAGATCACTACAGGTGTGCCAGATTTCAGTACTGATCACTTTGATACTTGTAGAGGATGTGCGACGGGCAAGTTTGCCAAATCCCCTTTTCCCAGTAGTGACAGCAGAGCGATTGGGATACTTGATTTGATTCATTTCGATGTGAGCGGTCGGATGTCTCATGTTTCCTTGAGTGGATATGAGTACTATGTTTTATTCATTGATGATCACTCCAGGAGGACCTGGATTTATTTCTTGAAGACCAAGAGTGAGGTCTTCAAGCGGTTTCAGGAGTTTAGAGCTCTTGTGGAGACACAGACAGGTCGAAAGATCAAGTCCCTAAGGTCGGACAATGGAGGAGAGTACACCCTTGGAGAGTTTGTTGACTATTGTGCGGAGGCAGGCATTAGGAGGGAGTTCATTGTTCCTTACAACCCCCAACAGAACGGGGTTGCAGAGAGGAAGAACAGATTCATCGTAGGGGCTGCCAAAGCCATGTTACATGATCAGGGGTTGCCATTGTTCTTGTGGACAGAGGCCTGCAACATAGTTGTTTATTTGCAGAACAGGAGTCCGCAACGTGCCTTGGGGCACATGACATCGAAAGAGGCTTTCTCTGGGAAGAAGCCTAATATTGGTCATCTTCGTATCTTTGGATGCATTACATACTCCTACATACCCAAGGAGAAGAGGACCAAACTAGAGCCCACCGCAGAGAAGGGTATCTTTGTGGGCTACAGTGAGACCTC
>APFE030206166.1:59547-80453 GCA_000404065.3 Pinus taeda | reverse complement strand
CCCTGTAGCCTGTGAGATCACCTCGGGTGTCAACGTAAAGTTTACCCCTGCAAGGTTGACATGTCCATCATGCAAGTGTAAAACAAAAAGGCGGGCCAACTCTCGGTGATGCTGAATCCGAGAGATCCTCTCGCAAAATTCGTAGCAAGACATGTACTGGAAACATGATACTGCCATAGGACAAGCTTGTAACTCTGTCAAAGATGTGGGCTCCTCTCGCTTATGATGTCCACCCTTACCACCCTTACGAGGCCGTCTCTGTTCCTCAATTTCTGCAGCTGATGATTGGTCATCACTTTGCTCATAATTTTCGGTTTATGACATAGTTTAGGAGCAAAGTGGACAAACTGTACTGCTGTTTCTGCCTATAAAAAGTGCTGAATTCTATGTTGTTTCAAGGGGACAAGGACATGAGGGAAATGTTAGGGGAGGGACCTTTTTTACAAGGAATTAGGAATATAGGAACATAACAGGGAATTTAAGGAAAATATTGCAAACAATTATGGCGAATAGGAATACATATTTATAATCGGGGATATTGGAAAATCATTTGCAAAAATCATTGCATATGGGAATACATGTATACAACAGGGAACTTAGGGAAAAACACTGCAAACATCACTGCACATGCATCATCAAATTCATGTGTTTACATAGGTATTATGAGGGTAGGGTTAGGGTTTGATTTTTTACTTTTAAAGGGAAAGGGGTAGGGTTTATTTTCCTTGCAAATTTAAAAGGGAAATTGACATGGAAATATAGGGAAAATGAAATGGGAATGAAGAGAATGATTACAAGGGGAAGAACAATGAAACAACAATAAACCCTAGCACCTTTTACAAATTTACATACAACCATGTGGAGTGTTTCTTCTTGCACAATTTGATCATTACAAGCACATTCATGATGTTTCCCAACTAACCAGCAGCCATTCACAAGTTTAAAGAGCCTACCTCAATCGATTTGATGAATTAAAGGAGTTTGAGCAAATTCTGAAATGAGTTGGGGGAAGACAGCTTGACGGATCGCACACCACGCCCAACAAGTCGTGCCCCTCTTGACGGGTCGCGCCCGTTGCCAAATTTCTCTGTGGGAGACCCTTTGACGGGTCGCGCACCTCCCAACAAGTCGCGCACCTAGCTTGACGGGTCGCGCACCTGTCCTGAGCCCGATTTCGACCAGTTTCGCCTCAATTCACTTGGAATTTTGCCCAATCTCTCTTGCAAGGGTTTTGAATACTCAATGAGAGTGCAAGGAGGGAGCTTGGGCCTTTATAGATTTCATTTGAAAAAATTTCATGCTCAAACCCACTTTCTAATGTTTTTTCATGACACTTTTAAACTTTGTATGCTGTTGTCTCTTTGGTTTCCTTTTGTCCTGAAGTTGATTGATTTAATGCTTTTTCTTGATTCTTTTTGCAGGTAGATCATCTGAGGGATCTTGGCAAGGGGACCAGGGTTGCATTTTGTTCACTGAAGATTTTCGAAATTTCATCACTTTTTACAAATAAATGAAAAATGACCTTGGCTTTAAAAACAAGGTTTTTAAATCCAAGGTGAAGATTAACTGTACCAGATAAAAATTTAGAAGAAACACCTTTACAATCATCCCTCTGGCTTACTGAACACTCATTGACTTTCAAACACATGACCTTGTAACATTTTTGACCAAAACCCTAGACCTAGGAAATTGACCTCAAGAGAAGACAAGACAAGCTTGAAAGAGCTTTAATGACTGAAATGACTTAAACCAGCAATGCGAAGAGGGGTATAAACACATCAGCTCCTCTATCAGGGTTATCGCATGCCTAACGGGATGCAAAAATTGACATTGATGAGACACCTACCTATGCAAAATGCAAAGAGTTTTGATCGCTGATGGAGGGCTCAAGACCGACTCTAACAAGCAGATTGAGAGAAGGAGAGCAAGAGAGCAAGGGAGATTTCTGGACAGTGAGGAGAAGGAGGCTGCAAGTCCGTACAACAAAGTTTTAGCAAGTCTGTATAGCGGAGTTTCAGCAAGGCTGAGTTTCAACAAGGCTGAGATAAGTTTTAAAAGTTTGCTTGCTGATTTTTACTGAATATTTCTCTTACTGTAAAAAAAAGAAGCATTTTCCAGAAATAAAAGAAGCTTTCGAACTGGTTTTCCCCAAGAGTTGTAGGGGGTTTTTCCAGGGTCACCTTGACTAGAAATCACTGTGTTTAAATGTGTTGAATGGCTGTTTATATGTGCTGATTTTTATATTTCTGCATTTTCCAGCATTCTGTAAAATTTCTAGAATTTGTGTTTTCAGCAAAATTTATTTTCTAGTTGTTGAATGTATTGATATGGGAAAGGGCATTTAACTATTTTGGAGAAATAAGGTGAAACTGAAAACCGGGGTGGGAAATGAGAAATTTCTACAATGCCAAAGATTAATCCTCCTGCAAAATACTGCTGGAAACTACCTTGCCCGAGCAGGCACTCGAAGTCCCCCGGGGCTAAGGGTGAGATCTCCAAACAGAGACACTCGATGCATTAAACAGTGCTGCAGACAAGCTAAATAGCCAGCGTGCTCTAAGTCAAAGTGATTAGTTCAAATGCACATAATCGAATGCCAAAATGAGGAGGCTCCTCTCTCCTTTATAACGTTGGCCTCTCTCAACCCTAAGGTCTACCTCCTCCAACGTAGCCTCTCTCTTTGCCACGTGCTCCTCTCCATCTGCGCAGTCCCTCCAAGTGTCTGCGTGGGCCCCTCCTCTACGTGGTCCCTTGGCCCCCTTGGCTCCCCTTTTAAGTTATAACGTTGTGCTACTAGGGAGTGACTTTATTCTAAAAGTGAGTTATGTCCCCCCTTTCCTCACCTTTTTATTTATAAATAACTATAGAAGGCAAAATTGAGCAAAAATTGAATATTCCAATTAGCCATGGCTAATTAGGAATATTATAGTGATCTGCGCATTTGTCACGACAACCAGGGGAATTGGCACAACGCTCTAATAAATGTCCCCTGGTTCGATAGCGTCACCCCAAAGGGCGGGCACACGAAATTCCAACATTTATGGCTAGGCCCACTCCAAGTTGAGGAAAAAATTGGCTAGGGAACTTACAAATTGAGAATTCTACTGGGAGATACTAAGAAACTCCCTGTTAATGGCCACCATCTTAAGAGATACTTCCAGTAGCCATTACATAGTGGTTACTTCCTGATCAGACTAGGATTCATTGTGTTTTTGCTGTTAGTTTAGTTGTATTTCTGTTTTTCCCTTTTGTTTTCTGCAAAGTTTATTTTCTTGTTGTTTTGAATTACAATCCTTTCTCAGCTAACTGATTTTAGTCCTCCAGCCTCGTCTTACCTCTAAGATTTTCCTTCATTCACCACATTCAGCCTTTCCCTTCCTCATTAACCTATTGATAATTCTGCTATCCCTAAATCCATCATTACCTTGCAAATCAAACAAATTTTCTGTAAGCCCATGAGAACTGGAAAATCAGTGGTGGAATGCAAACCGAAACCCCTCATTGGCATCTGTTGGGAACTATGTGAGATCTATTGATAACTTGAATATCTGGAGCATGTAGGGGCATCTTTTTAAAACAAAAAATGTGTAACTATAGCTGGGCTGGCATGGAGGAACACTGCATCTTAAGTAATCCTATTCAGACCTAGCCTATACTTGCCTTTAAGGTTTACAATCATTCTCCAGTGGTCGCATACACCACACTAAATTGTCCAATACCTGTTATCTACAAGTAAACCTCCTTTCATGGGCTAAGCTCACTGTCATATACCCTGTGGCAAATCCAATTGTGCTCTAGTCCTTGTGCCTGAAACTGGAAGGACTTATTTAAAAGAAAATGAAATGTCAAGTCCTTGTGCCAATCTGGAAGGACAGGTTGTTTGGGAAGGCGGTTAGAGTAAGGACTGTTGCTGTGCTCAGAGTACCGGTTGATACAGCAAGCCCAACCTTGCTTAAGTAGTTTAAAAATATGGCATGATCCATGACTGCACCCCATTCAATCATATGAAAATATAGCACTGAAATTCTCATATAAAGTGTAGATAAGCATATCTACATCATGTTTGATGAACAATAAAGAGCTGAGGTACACACCTAAATATGTATTGACAGACCAGTGATGGCCCCAAAAGGATTTTTGAAAGTAGGAAATAGGTAAAGGAAGGTTAATGAATCCCATAGCATTGCCATTGGAGAATGCCTATCAAAATCCTATCAGTAAGTAGAAGCTATTTGTATCTATCCCACTTGAAGCAACTGATGTTGAAGTGGAACCTATTCTTGTCTATCTATATAGTTTGCATTTCAAGTTTATCTTAACACCTTGATGTTTTATTGATCTGAGGATTATTTGGAAACGGAGATAACTGGTTTGCCCAACGGTTCGCCATTTGTTGTGGCCACAACCACCACCCTATTAAAACTTGCCCTGGTGGCAATTTTGAATGGGTCCCCTAGAAGTCTGATCTTTCATCTCTCCGAATGATCTGTTTCATCCTAGTGATTTTAACTCTATGAAGAGCCAAATCTTCCACTTATAAATGGTTAAAGCCCCTTAACAAATCCCTCGCATATAACCTCGTTTAAGCCCTTCATTCATATGCTCATCGGGATTTGTTTAACCCCTCAAAATCTCCCATCGCATCTTTATTCCCATTATGACTCGTTATAATGGAAATACCTCGAAACCATACATAAATCATCCCTTTTCGCTTATCACACTCAACCTTGGCACATAACGCATACCATAAGGCATCGGACCTGACGACACTATTAACCATACTTCATATATATGTCGGGTCCGAAGCCCCGTCGCATATCGCAATCGGCCAAGGTCTAAGGTTTATATATATATGTATGGCGCGCCACTGGCCTCCGGACCCAATGACATTACTAATTGCACTATATACATTATCGGGTTCGGTTCCCCAATCGCATATTGCATATCGGCGGAGCTCGGGCCTTATACACAATGTGCGCGGCGATATGGTGGACCCGCCGAGCTTATTAAATACGATATATATATTTTTGGGTCCGAAGCCCCGTTGCATATCGCAATCGGCGGAGCCCCAGGGTTGTGCATATTGCGATATGCAATATGTCGGACCCAACGATATTTATAGGCCCCGATATATAAAATTTGAGGTTTGGCCTAAGTGATCGGTGCAAAATTTTCTTTGTTTTCTCGTGTTTTCCAAAATTCCTGATATAACAAAGGGAGCGGGTTTTTAGTGTAAAGGGCGGGCCTGTGTAGTCCCAATAGTGTAGTCACACATCGGGGAAGTGGAAGGCATGGGTACTACAACCTGTGGAGGGGCCAATACTCGATTGCGATCAAGTGAACTCCTCGAAAACTGTGCCAAGACTATGGATTGAGCGGGAAATTGTGTGTTGCGTGTGTTTTGTGCGTAAATCCTTTTCACGCTTGTTCTCGTAGTTTTATAGAAGTTAATGAAGGCAACGTTTATGTTTTGTTTGAACATTTTTGTTATATTGTTCATAATCATAAGGCTAATATGAATTATTTCTGCAGGTGAGTTCTAGTGGATGTGGTAGCAGATAAAGGCGCTATATGTCTAGATGACACCTCTGCACCTCCGGTGTCGATACTGCAAAGGCGAAGCTTGCAGAAAGGGGTATGAATCGCCATAATGCATAATGAAGGCCTGCTCTGTGTCAAAAGGGAAGCACAATGCTGATCCATCAAGATGTCACTCCCTCCAGAAATACCTCAAAGCATGCTAAATGTGAGACGATAGACACGACATCTTTAGTTTCCTCCAAGAAATGACAGGGAATAATAGACACTCCACACAGGTGCAACGAAATGATATGCGACCATTCTCTGTTTCATCGACACCCATTCATTTCCCTAGGATGAAGGAAGCTCCAGCAAAGGTGGCTTCGATGTGTCAACAATCTCATCGACCGTTCTCCTCTGTATATTTTTTTGATCCATGTAGTGAAAAGAAAGGGGAGTGGAAAAGTCATGGGGGACAAGAGGGTCAGTTCGGGAGGGCATAAATATTACCTCCGTAGATGAGAGAAGGGCTTTTTCGTTTGGCAGAACAACTTTTGTTTATTGTGAGTAAGGAAGATTGTTTGGGTCAGAGAAGGAGCCTTTTCTCAGATTGATTTCCCTCTTCTTTATATGTTAAGAATCAGGATGTTGTTGAGAGCACAAATATGATCGTGATTTGTGTTTGTGCCCATTGATGACTTATAGTTTATGATTAGCTTTGGTTGTTTGAATGTGATTCTTCATCATAGTTAATTCATGAGCAACCCCTGATTTGAAACTATGTTAAACATCAATTGCAAG
The DNA here is from genome assembly GCA_000404065.3 of Pinus taeda. Classification (NCBI taxonomy): domain Eukaryota; kingdom Viridiplantae; phylum Streptophyta; class Pinopsida; order Pinales; family Pinaceae; genus Pinus; species Pinus taeda. The sequence goes on along the minus strand of APFE030206166.1, from coordinate 74,132 downwards.
CTTTAATTCCATAAAAGGAATGTGTATTCCTGTGTGAGTGATTGGATTGCAATTTAGAATTGATGCAGCCTTGTTCTTATGTGAACCAGTAATTGATTCATTTAGACTTGGGATTCATATATGATGTTTAACGTCTCTTTCGTCATGCTCTTGCAGGATAGATTAGGATAGCTAGAACTAGATTAGAGTAGTTAGAAGTAGTGTAGATAGGATTTAATACATAGAGGTTTGCTGTTTTATTTTGTTGATTTAATTGAAGTCTTCCTCTCGGAATCAATCTATCAATGCATTTAACAGTTTACGGGGTCCCTTAAAATCCGTTGGAACTAGCCATTCCGAATGAAAGTAGGTCTAATTGGGGCTTGCGATCGGGTTAGTTCCCTTTGTTGGCATAGCGGAAATTCGCCATGTCAACAGGGTATTAATATAAAACTGGATTAGAAGGTTCCAAAAGTCACAGATGAAGCCAAATCTAATCTTAGCCGTTGATTAGAGATTTAATCTCGGCTGTTGATGGATCAACGAGTAAAGTATAAGAGGAGGCTTGAGGGTTAGTTGGAGAACACACTAGAGTGATCAATCATTCGTTTTGCTAGAGCAAGGTTGCTACGCAAAGTCGAATCAGTAATCAGCAGTGAGGGGCAGTGAGTAGGAGGCAGAGAGGTAGGGACAATACTGGGAGAGCAGCATAGAAGCAGAGGGATTGAGAGTAGCAGTTAGTCCAGGCTACGCAGAGCCTAGCAGAGGCAGCGCAGAGCCCAGAGAGACTGTGTCATCCACGCAGAGGGCAGAGGGAGTGACGCAGAGGCTCCCAGAGGTCGCGCAGTGCCTCAGAGGGTTGATGCAGAGAATCCTGGGGCTGACACAGGTCAGCAGGAGGCTGATGCAAAGGCCAGAAGGGCCAGCGCTAAGCTTTAGTTGTGTCAGAGAGGGTTTCGTGGGACGGGTTTTCTGAATACCTGTTTCCGGATATAGAGGTATTGTTGCCGTGTATCTTTTCTTTGTTGGGTGAGCCAGTTAGGCACCCAGTTGTACTTAGATAAACTGCATAATAATATAACCCTCTGAATAGCTACACCAGTTTTCCCACATTGGGTTTTTCTGGGGACATTGGTCCAAAAATAATGGTGTCACTTGTGTGCTTTTTTTCTTTCAGTTGATGATCTATAGATGTTGTGATTGTATTGTGTTTATTTCAATATTTAATGTGTTAAATAACTTGTTCGATTTTAAACAAGTAGAAGAACTAAACTAGCAGAATACAGATTAATTTTATAACGGATAGACTTATAAAATTCAACAATGCTTTCAGTAAAATGACAAATTCTTGGAATGAGCATGGGATATTCATTGTATCCGATGGATGGACAAATGTAAAAGGCAAGCCATTGAGAAGTGTTCTTGCTGTGTCTAATAGTGGTACAGTCTTCCTTTCAACATATGATTACTCAGAAAAGTTCAACACTGGCATCAACATTGCAGAACTATTACCTGAAGCAATTGAACATATTGGCCCATACAATGTCATCCAAGTCATCACTGATAATGTTTCTAATTGTAAGGCAGTGGGAGCAATTATTGAGGATAGATAACCCCAACATATTTTGGTCTGGGTGTTTGGTTCACACAATGATTTGTTAGGTAGATACAGATGCACCAATGATTGGGGAGGTGTATGAGCAGATCGATAACATGTTGCGACAAATAAAAGATATTGTTCAGGAAAAAGATCCCAACTTGTATGATATTATTCACAATTTTGTGTGTGCACAGTGGAATAAACTTAATGTTCCACTACATGCCTTGGTGTATATCCTTATGCTAAAATACTACTCTCTAGCTTGGTTGGGTGAACCTGCACCTTGGGGTGGGGTTAGGGCCAAACCCCATACAAATCCAAAGGTACAAGAGGGATATATGAAAGCATTAGACAAGCTGGTCCCTGACAGTGAGGAGTGTGCTAATCTGTCTTGAATTAGGCAAATACTTGACTAGCACTGAAGTGTTTGGTTCTTTGCATGCAATGGAAGATAGGGATAGATTTGATGCTATCACATGGTGGGACGCATACGGGGGCCAAGGATTATTGCGAAAATTGGCAAAAAAGGTGCTCTCACAGGTTGTAAATACTTCTTCTACAGAGAGGTGTTGGAGCACCTACAACTTCATCCATAATGTGAGAAGAAACAGACACAATAAAAACCGGGCAGAAAGCTTGGTTTATGTACACTACAACTTGAGGTTGTTGAGTCATTATTGTGATCGGGCTTGTGAGGACACATCATATGCAACTTGGGACAATGACCCAGAGGAAGATAATTTGGAGGATGGTGCTCTACATCTAGAATAATTGCAAATAAAACTTTTGAAAGATGATGATGAAGCAACACCAGCCGTGCCACCCCCACCATCCAGTAGCAATGCTCGAGTTCCAACATCTTTGCCTTTGTTGCCGCCACCTCCATCTACATCCTTCTACATCCTCACGTGGAGGGCATGTGGCTTTTGGTTTTGGTCGTCCAACTATGTGGGAGGAGACTCCCAGTACTATTAGACCACCAGGACCTTCTCAAAAATTAAAAATTTCTCGTGGCAGCAAGAGGAAGCTGTAGACAATAGATTTATTTGTCTTTTATAGTTTCTAGTAGTTTTTATAACTGTTGACTCTTTCATATTTATTATGATATTTTCTGTAAACAATATATGACTATTTAATTTTGAAGTTTGAAGTTGGCAATTGTAACTCATTGGTAAGGATTTATGAATTTGATGCTTAGTGAAAGTTGAAAGTTGAAATATTTCATTTTATGTTAGATATTCTTTGTTATAGTTTGGTTCCTTGGTAATGGCAATGGTTACAAGTACAACTGTATTGATAAATGATGATAAATATTATATATTGAATTTTGAAAGCTTGAAACTTTAAGATTGATGGATCATGAGACTCGATATGTTGTATGTTACTAACTTGTGGATGTGGTTGATGAAGATTATAACTTCTAGATGATTGATGTTATATGGTTCAATCCATGTTTTTATGCTTTTAATTTCTAATTCATCATTCTACATGCTTTTGTTGACATATATGCATCAAAATATATAAAAATATATATTATATAAAAATTCGCTCCCTACTCCCGCTTCCGCTCCTGCTCCCAAGTAACCTTGGCTCGGCTTTTTCAAAACATTGTAGCAGCAGCAATAATAGATTCCAGCACCCAAATACCCATTGCAGTGGATGCAAGATTCACATCAGCATATATATGGCATCAATACTTCAGAAGTTCAGATTTTAGCAACAACAGATTCATTCAAAAAATTTAATCCAATATGCTTATATCTTTGACCTGCTATCATAGGAGAGTACTAGATTTGCAAGTGATTTGAACTTATCAAGAGGGCTTTGATTTTTAACCTTGAAGAGGGACTTGGCCTTTTTTTTTTCACTTATATATAATGCATCTTGCTGCTTTTGAACACAATGTAACATCTCTCAAGAAATCACACAGGTTTGTTATATCATATGTCAAACATTCAGTACTGGCCTTATCTTGCCCAGATTATGATGTTGTCATTTGAAATATCAGAAACTCCTTCAATCATCATAACTGTCCTTAAAGGTTTCTTCAAGGACCTCTTACAGTCCCATGACTAGATCAATTTTCCAATCTTCAAGATATACATGGATTCAACCTTACATTATTGAACTAGAGATCAATAGTTCCAAGGAGAAACTTGATACAAGTCTTGCTACAGACTTTTGGCTAGACATATACCTGGTCCTCATTTACTGACATAATCTTCAAAGGAACTTGATCTCAAACAAAAACTACTGTTAGCAAATATAGTGATGAGACATACCTTTTATTTCACTGATTGATAGCTTTGTTGGTCTCTTTATAGATCTAAGTTTTCAGGCTTCTTATTCGTCATAGAGTATCCTCTCACTAAGATGTGCTCTGCATGGAAACAGAGTCATGCTTGCTTAGATCTTCAACTTCAACCTTGTCACTTAAGGAATCAGTCCTTGTCATCAGTCCAACTCTTCGATTGAGTACTGTGTCTTCTATAGTTCAATTAGATCTCATGCACAGGTAAATGACTTTACTGGCTTATCTTTGGACAAAGATGTTTCAAAACTTCCTTTTGACTGCTTCTTACAAGGTGACATCAGCTCGACTCCTGAAGAAATCAAGGGATTATTTAAGACCCCTTCAAACCTCTCTCAAGACAATAATAGCTTATGCAAGAAAGCATATTCAATCAGAGTTTGTGATCTTTATTCGTAGCTTTCCAGAGAGAGACAGATGACATCAAAAATATCTATTTTAGGTATGAATTTGAAGTTTTTAACAACAACCTGTCTGAGACCTTTCAGATCTGATTTAAGAGATTTATGCTTCTTGGGCCTTTCTTAGAACCACAATGATATTTCTAGTTCTGAAGTAACTTGATCACAATCTTGAATAGACCTAAAAAAGGATCTTTAGATATTAGGTCTGATGGTATTTAAACTTAAACTAGGGCTTCAAAGATTCTCAGCCTCCTGCACCCAAATTCAGCTTACTGTGACAAACTCTGAGATATCTTGGCCTAGTGCAACAGGCTCTGTGGCCTTCCTCGGCCTACTGTGACAAAGGTATCATTTTCCGGTCTACTGAAACATGCTGAGGTTTATAGATTCAAGTCTTTGATTACAGACACAAGAATGGATTTTGGTCTTTACTTCCAACATTGATTTTGAGTCTTGACCTTAAACTATGGATTCGACCCTTTTGAGTTCGGATTGAGAATGGCATAAACATACTGACTTGTCAATGTTGCTTCGTCCACTTCCTGAGTCTCTCGGTCCTCTGTAACAGTCCTTTGGATTTTCGGCCTTCTGATCTGACGTTAGTTTCAGCTTCTTGAAGGTCTGAGGCATTTGGTCTATTGAGGCAGATGGACTGAGGTTCAGAGATAGGACTTCAGTCCTCTTCCTATACTTAGAACAAGGACATACCTTAAGCAGAACTCCCTGTTCCTTTTCAGGGCCAGGATAGACATTTATTAGGGCACTGATTACACAGTACTTTGGTGGCATCTATTCTTCATTTTATCTTACACCTTCAAGACTGCTCTTCAACCATAGCTCTAATCCCATGTTGATTTTTAGGTGCAATTAATTTGAGCAGAGTTTTCTGCCAGATAATGACTTCCAATGATACAATTCATTCTTCCTTAGCACATTTAGATCATTAAGCAGTTATACTTCAGAAAAACTTAAACCATAAACACAATAGAGCAGTAGAGATCAGTAAAATAAAGCTGCACAAGAGACACAAATTTTACCCTGGGAAAACCCTACTCCTAGGGAAAAACCCAACAACCTTTTCCTTGTAAGATATTACCCAATTCAAATCAATTTGTACATAAAAAACCAGTCAACATATCATTTCATTGACCATGACAATTTCCAAGTCAAACCAGGTCAAAAGAGAGAGAGTCAAAGTTATGCTCACAAGTCAAATCTGGTCAAGAAGGCCGAATTTTGGCCCTGCTGCTTCTGGTCAACTGAGGTCAAAGAGGCCGAAATTCGGTCCTGTGGCTGTCACAGAGAATTTGGTCAAACTGCAGTCTTGGACCTGCAGTCAAAGTTTGGTTAACGCCTAGATTCCTGCTCCAAATTCTGTCAACAGATAGTCAAAGATCCCAGGAATAGTTGGCCTTCAAAAACAGTCAAAGATTTGGTCATCACTAAAACAACAAGGAAAAAACAAATTGGCTCCAAAATTCTATGGGACTTTTCAAATCAACAAAAAAATTCGCAAAGTAGCCTGTGGGTTGAAGTTACCAGACAATTATTGTATCCATAATGTCTTCCATGTGTCTTTCCTCAAGAAGGTGTTGGGACAAGTGCAACCTGTTAAAAAAAATATTCCCGACTTCAGTGATGAAGGAATAATTATTTTAGAACTAGAAGAAATTCTTCCAACTAAGGAAAAAGTGTTATGGTCCAAAACCATAAAAAAATACCTTATCCAATGGAAAAACCTTCTAGAAGAAGAATCATTGGAAACAGAAAGTTTTTGCCTACAATAACCCTCATTTCCCTTGCTTTGAAGAAATAGCAATTTTTAAAGGGGGTGGCAATGTTACAAACATAATTAGTTAGTTAATGATAAGATGTGTCTTATCAAAAAGACACGTCTCTTCATACAAAAGGTACCTGGCTAATATTTATTTATAGCAAGGGGTCCTCATTGTAAAAAAAATCAAATTCATATTCTTATATAGTAATAATAATTGGTTACCTGCAAATATACAAGTGTTTCTGTTGCGTTAAACATGGAGTCAATCTGAAAATCCAATAGAATAGACATGTCCTAGTGGGTTCTAGGAAATTCACCACTCTGATTCTGATGTCAAGCTCTGATTTCTGGTCCTTAATAACAATTTAACGTAAATTTCTCTCACATGTACGTAGTCATCTCTTCCTGGATAATTCTTTCTAGGATCCTTGTCTGGATAGAGAACTTGGCTTTGATTTTGTTCCAAAAAGAGGTTTGTAATAGGAGGACCAGCAGCGAGGAGGTTGAATCTCTTCCTGCCACCATATTGTACATGTAAACTCAGCCATCAATTGCCCTATACATTGCAATAAGGCTGTTACGACGTACAATCCTTGGTATATCTCAAGACTCATACCTACCTGGTCGTTTTTAAATGCTCTCATCCTCAGCAAGAACATATTAAAGTACATTCCTGTTACTCACTCCTGCACAATTGGTTATATCATGTACTGGATTTTATTCATTGCTTGCATTCATTATTCATGTGTCTCTTCTAATGCATCTAGAAGTTACAACAGTTCTAATCAAGCAATTATATTTTTTTTATCATTTTTCATGTAGCAATCGCAGTTGTGGCATGCTTTTGTGATCAGCTATAATGTGGCCTTGCTTTGGGCCACTGCAGGCATGTATGTTTGCGTGACATATCCATTGAAAGATACTATATGCAGCTACATAACTGAATAACCTAATTTCTGTTTTGACGTTTACTGATGTGCTGCTCCAATCATCATCCAATTATACTCTCAAAAACATGTCCTGCAATGGTTATTTGCATGTAGGCTAAACCCTAAAACACAATCCAAAAGAAGCGAGTTTACCTTATCCATTGTTCAGGATTTGTGCCCAATATGCTATTTCATAAAATAAAATTGTTCATGTTTTGCTTGAGACAAAACTTTAATTTTCTGCACTTGAACTGCACTTACAGGGACATATATGGTCAACTGGTCACCTAATCTTCGAACTGCTGTTTCTGACTTGGTAAGGCACCCAAATGATATTCTATGTATATCCGATAAAGGTTTCTTCTACAGCTAGAGTTATGTTGTATCTTCTTTTTTTGCATGGTTTCCTGCAGTGAAGTTCATATGCTGTCTTTCTTATACACATTATAATGGTTCGTTAATGAAAATGTTAGCTTACACAATGGTGCTTTGCAAGTAGTTTGTCACTTGTCAATCAGTGGTGCTCCTGCTTGGCTCTAGGGGCATAGGCAAGTTACTGTTCACTATCCACTTCCCTCTAAACATCACACACCTAACTGTTGAGGCAATTAGTCAGTGTATAATACCATCAGGGTAATGCCAAGAAAAGTTTACGCATCCATAAAATAGTCACTGTATCTGTCAAGTGATCAATTAATGTCATCAAAATATCTGTCATGTGCAACTGGGTTGAGATAAAAATCACAGATGTGCCCTTATGCAGTATGATGGGTAACACGTTGAAAGGGTGATGTTAAAATGTTGGAATGTGTGTACATCCAACTTGTTGGTGCTGCCTGGCTGTTTGACTGAGGGGCATACCAAATCACTGAGTCGATTGATGAGCCGATGGATTGGCCCACTGACTGGTGACCTATGGTGCCAACTGAGTCGACGTGGGCAATCTATGACATTGATTTATCGAGTGATTTGGCTGACTTATGTGGCCATTTTGTGGTATGTGGACCCACATTTCGCATCTCGGGTGAAAAGCTTAAACCACTGTATTGAGGAGGCTATAGCCTCATTTGTAATCATCATTTTGTGAGATGATTCATGATGTATTGTGGTGATGTATTAGGCTTTCTTATGCAGGCAATCATGTCAATGTGCTTATTAAATAATAGGTTATGAAGGATACCTACCACATAGGTTTGTCTCTTGGGCTGCTTTCTCTATTCTAGAATCAGTTAATTATTTGGTTTACCATGTGCTGATGCTGATTATGTGATGAGCGAGCTTGTGTTATATATGTGTTAGGACATGTTACCTACCGAAAGTGGGTGACCCCATTGGAGAAATTTTTTCTCCCATCATCTCTTCCAGCCGACCAGCCAACAGTCCTTGCAGCCACCACTAGCCAAAGATGATGTGCCATTCATATCTCTGCCACCTGCATCAGTCATATGTCTTCTCATCCATCTTGTAGGAGCACATGAACGAAGATGGGCTTATGATCAAAAGGTACTTTATTCATTTTGCAATCGGGTGCTTTTGCTTGTTTGTATTTAGGCATTTGAATGGATTATGGGGTAATGTGGAAGGAGGGGTTTTGACCATGGTCTTGTTCCCTCACCTTAAATGGAGGGTTAATCCTCAACCCTATTCCAATGGGACCTCTCCTAATGGCCCAATGGGTATAGGAGGGGCACTACTTGGGAAGCCCTGATTGAGATAGTTTGTTCTATCTATTCCCATTTCATACTCACCACTTTCCATCTTACATTACAAGCCCTATATTCTACCTCCATTGTAATGTCCCCATTTTTAGTTTCCTCTATAGTACAGCTAGGATGGATTTCCAGTGTATGTGATGGCCAAGCCACAGGAGCAGGATTACATCATCACGGGTCCTGGAGGGGTTTTTAGGGGTTTTATGGGATCCGATGGCGTTCGCTTGGCGTATTCCATCATTAGGGTCAGTACCGTACAACTTGCTTTTGATTCCATTGCATTTTGATAACTCCCGTAAAAGGTGTCTTTAAGGTGTCATTCCGAGGGGAATATTTGATGGAACTGTTGTAATTTCTAAGTCTGACACGTTAGAAATCCCTACTGCATTATCTGGTTTAATTTCTCCTACTTGTTTATTCCATTAACAAGTTATTTATAAATATAAATACAGAAATAAACATAAATGTAGCGTTAACTCATATACAGATCAACCACTAAAATAACTGAGACAAACACATAAGGGACACCGCTATTTTTGGACAATTGTCCCCGAAAAAACCCAATGTGGGAAAACCGGTGCAACAGATACAAGGGTTTTATTATTATGCAATTTCTGAATACAACTAGGGTGCCAGAAATGGCTCACCCAACAGAGAATGCCCTCGGCAGTAGTACCTCTCCTCGGAGACGGATATTCCGACTAGTTTCCGGATGATCGATCCCACAACAACTACGAAAACTCCTTAGCTGGACAGCGAAAGTTGCTCCAAGCTTCTCCACTGCTCTGCGTCACTCAACTAGGGATTGCGTCACCCTTCCCAACTCCAGTCTGCCCTAGTCTGCCCCACGAAAATCTCCAGCGTTGCCTCGTGGCCTTGCGTAAGCTCTACTAGTCTTTGTTCAGCTACTGATGCCTCTGCGTTAAGCTATCCAGGCTCTGCGCTGTCTCTCTGGCACTATCTTTGCCTCTTTGCTATGTATTCTTGGCCTTGTGCTGAACTGACCCTCACTACAACAGATCACTGGTTCGATTCTCTTAGAAAACCACGCTCCAAAAAATCGAACTGACTGATCAATTTGGTGTATCTCCAACTGACCCTCAAGCCTCCTCTTATACTTTTCTTGTTGAGTCTTCAACGACCAAGATTAAGTCCTTAATCAACGGCTAAGATTAGATTTGGCTTCATCCATGTCATTTAGAATATTCTCCCCCATTTTTATATTAATACTCATTAATATTTTGATTTTCTTAAGTTTAGAATTAGGAACCCCATTAAAAATATTAATTATTTTAATATCTCTCCAACCAGGTGGAATTCCCCAATTCATTTCTGAGTCTTGGAGATCTTATGTGCCTTAGCCTCTCCACCAATTTTGATGGCTAGAGCACATCCGATGCTACCACAATTCAAGAGGAACATCTTAGTGTAATAGTTCGTTGGAACTAGAACAAGAAGATCTACAAGATGGGATGATGAGAAGTGACTTTCAACGACCAAAGAAAGTACGGTGGATGATTTACCATTTTCCCGGATTAAAAAGTGACTTTAATTAGTCACTTAATTAAATAAAAGAAGGGGAAAATGATTGATTGAAGGAAGAAGGCCAAAAGTGACTTAAGTGAAATAAAATAAAATTAAAAGTCACTTAGATGAAGTCAAGAGGGAGCTTCTAGAATAATATTAAAATAATCAAAATAAAATACTTATAGAAGATTGGAGATCTATCTATTGAGTATTTAAAAGGAGGAGGAGGAGATCATTTGGGACATCTTGGTTTGGTTGTTTATTTGTTATAGTGAGGTTTGGAAAACGGAGTTCCCAGCTTCAACAAGCCCAAGGATGCAAACCCTTGGGTTATTTGTGTGAAAATTTCTAAATCTAACAAATCAGAAATCCTAGTGCAGTAAACTAATTTGCATTACCTACTTGTGTTTTTCATTTTAACAAGTTATTTTCAGAAATATTCAGAAAATATTAATGCAAATACACTGCAATCTACACCAATATACAGATCAAGTACTGGAAAATAAATGAGACAATCACACAAAAGACACTTATTTTTGGACTAAACGTCCCCGAAAAAACCCAATGTGGGAAAATCGGTGCAACAACTCTGAGGGTTTTCTGTTATTAAGTAGTAGTTCTAAATACAAATGTTGGTTGCCCTCCTGGCAAACTAGTGATAGAGAAATACAATGGCGAAAAACTTGAGTGAGTTTTACCTCACTTTACTCGGCAGATTCCAGCAGACCCCGCAGCAAAACTGGCTAGCCTTGGCTACAACTACACTGCCTCTTTGTAGTAACTGCGTGGGGTTGCATGGAGCTCTGCGTTAGCTCTTTGGCCCACTACGTCAGCTTTCCTGGCTGTTCCGACAATTCCTTGGTAGTTCCGGCTTTCTGCGTGGAAAGCAGCTTTCTGTGTGGAAAGTAGCTTTCTCCTTTGCGTTGGCCTTTCTGGCTCTGCGTCAAGGCTGCGTGGGTCGATACTGTGCCAACGTTAGCTCCTCTTGGTTACTGCACTGCCTTCACAAGCTTCTCTTCGCCTCTCTGTCAGTATTCTCAAACTATGTCTGCCCCTCAGCTGCAAGATCTCCCCAATCGATTTTCCTCTTGAGAACTTCTCACCTCAGAAAATCGATTTCATCAATCTCTTTGTGTGTCTTCTCCAACTGACCCCAAGACTTCCTTTATACTTTTCCTAAAGAAAATTATGTGAATGATGATGATCGTAAGAAGGATGGAACCCATGAAAGATTCTCTTATGTCATAGAAAAGAAGTTGAGCTCCCTAAGTTAAGAGGGAGTTTGGATGAAAGAAATCTCCCTAGTTAAGAGGGAGGGCATATCATAGTCATGATGGACACCTTGAAAGAAGAAATTGGAGAATACTTTTCGAGGGGCTGCTAAGATAAGAAAAGTAGGATCTATTTGTAGAATATGTTGTTGCAAGTGAAGTAGGAAAGGACGATGTATGGTTGAGGAATCTTCTGTCAAGATTCGTTTGAAAGTCCTATTGTGATAAATTGAGAAGCAACATCTAGTTGTTTGGAAGACCCTAAAGGTTTGTGTTTACTTATGTACATTTGAAAGTTTGTTACTAATTGGGGTTGTGTTTGTATATGTAAATCTCTCTGAGGTTTGTAGCATGCTGGTTACACGAGATATTTGTTATTGATCTGTTTGATCAAGGAGGTTTTGCTACTGATGGGAATAATCAGAGTGTTGAGGCTTTGTGTGTAAGACACATTGCCTGGGAGGACATTTGGCCGACACATTGTTGATGTCTGGATCCTAAAGTAGGGAGGGTGGCATTGGTCATAGAGCTTTGACCTCGGATATGCACCTAGATCCCTAGGTTGATGGTTAGTAAGCCTGATGGTACCTAGAGAGGTTGAAACTTTTAGTCAATCTTAGTCCCACCTGGATAGATTGCCTTGGTCAGGAATTTAGTTCGTGGCACCATGAGTGCCTATATTATTTGAGGACCTTAGACTGCCCTGGTCAGGAATCTAGTCCATGGCATTGTGGTGCCTAAATTCTTCATGGTTCATGTGTTTTAAGATCTTCCTTATATTTGTTATTATGAATACCTCCCTAGTTAAGAGGGAGTGTTGAAATATGTAACTAGGTTCAGTCTTCATAAATGTATTTGAGTCACAATAAAATATATTTAACAAAAGAATGAAGAAAATATTATTATTGTTATTATTATTATGACTTATTAAAGCATGGGTCATCTGTTTTAGGTCAAAGTCCCCATTGAGGACTTCAAGGATTTATTCTGAGTCATGAGAGTCATTGTCCATTAAAAGAGACCCTTCTTGGGCTTTTGAATAATGTAAAAAGAATTAATATTGAGTGAAATATGCTATTTCCCCCCTCTACACCAAGTCAGGCTCAAGGAGATCAAGTCGGCCTCAAGTGGGCAATTGACCTCACCAGAAACCTGTATATTAGAGCAGTTCAATTTCATTTGGAGCTTTCACTCTCTCTCTCATAAGTTCGAAATCTAGAAGAAAGAGCTGGAAAAGTACAAAGTAAGAAAGGAAGGAAGAAGAAGTGCAAGTTGGAAAAAGAGGAAGAAAAAGGGAAAATCAAAATTTTGGCTCTCTCTCTCTCTCTCTTGCGGATTCCTTTGGGAGATCGAAGTCTTTCTTGTTTTCTACCTCTGTTGCTGCTACCAGTTGCTTAGTTGAAGATGCCACTGCAAGTTGTTGCTGCTAGGTTGAAGTTACGGCTGGAGGATTGCCGTCTACAAAAGGAAGAAAGGTCTGACTTCGTATGGAGGAAGTCTTTGTCTAGGTCAAGAGTCTTGGATTATCTCGTGAAACTATTGAAGGAAGAATTGTTCACTGGGTTTTCCCCTAGATAGGGGGTTTGCCCTGGCTGTCCGCCTACATCTGGTGTCTTTGTGCTACTGTTTTGGTAATTGCTTGATGAACTAAAAGATAAAAGAAGGACATAAAGATAAAATAATGACAAGTAATTATCTATATAAGAAAAGCTTTCTGCCTTTTTGATTTTCTAACAACCTTGCACAGAAGAAAGCCAAAACTAGGTTATCACAACATCTGACCACTATCTTTTGTTGCTCAAACAAGAGAACTTAGGGCAGAGTATACTGCTGTCAATAGCCCTTATTGACAACCCTCCCTTATAACAACAAGACTTACCTCTTTCTGAACTCGGCTTATTCCTTCTGAAATTCCATGGATCTGGGCATTATAGTGATTGTGATCCTCATCCAACTTCAACTTGGACCTGTGGCTACCTCAGTCGTGTGGCCAACTCAGAACTAGTGAACACAAGGTCATCAAAACACGTGATAACCACCTGCAATCTACTGCGCTATGCCTTAAGGATACTGTAACGAACAAGGTTCATTATAACAGGTTAAACACTCCAAAAGACTTGGAATATGAAGATCTCTATTAAAGATACAAGAACATATATTAAAATGTATGAATGAGAATGATGTTACAAATGAGAGTGAGGACTTTCTTATATACCCTAGGCAGGTGTCCCTTTATGAATGATCATGTCCTTAGGGACATATGTTAAAATTGGCAACTAGGGCCAAATTCCACCTTAGGACAACTCATATGATGGAAACGATTATTGCATTGGATTCCTCATTTCGAGAGGTCCAATTTTGATATAAAGAACATTTCATTCTGACAAGCATAAATGCAATTTTGAATTTATTCTCTCTGATGCACAAATTATCAAGGTGGACCTCAGTTAAATGTAGGCTCATGAAGCCTAATAGATGTGTCTCCTCACCCTCAACGAAGTGTATAAATAGGAGTGACCTCTTTCTCATTTGGACATCACTCATCTCATCACATATCTCTCTCTCTCCTCTTTTGATTGGTTCATACAACTTGGAGGCAACCTTCTCTACTTTGCATGTGTGAAAGGAGGACGATTTTCTGGGTTTGTTTGCTGGCCGAAAATTTCAGGAAATAGCTCAACATTGACCAACACTGTTTGACCAAGCGTTGACCTTGTTCTTGTGGGAAGAATTTTGATTTTTGTAGGCTGCATTTATTGGCACAATTTTCAAGGTGATTTGGACAGATTGACTAAGTTGACTTCAGATTTAAATGCAGAATTTATAGCAACATTTTCTTTCCTTTCACTGGTTTGACCGTATTGACCCTGCCGCCTACACCTACCTACAAGTCAGTTAGAAAAGCCTTCAACCCCACAAGGTGTGGTTGGTGGCAGGGAACTCAGAGAAGGGCTTGTCACACTAATCCTGACTCTCTTCGTTTGAGCTATCTCCTAGGTTAGCTAAAGGGGGTGGTCCCTAATGAAAAGTTAAGTTAAAAGATGTGAGTTTCTAGGAGAGTGTTATAGTGAAAAT
>APFE030206166.1:3437-53141 GCA_000404065.3 Pinus taeda | reverse complement strand
GGATACATTATATATATATATATATATATATATGAAACATTAGATATTTTTTACACAAATTCTCATTAATGGTACAAATTCATTGATTTCAAACATAGATCTTCATCTAGATGTAAGTTTTACTGTTTACAAAGTAAGTTAGTAACATTATAGCATGCATAATACATACAAAATTCAAATACATGTCACATAAATGATAAATCAATGAATCATAAATTCTAAATTCATAAATGAAAAATCATAATACATATTCAATTCATCAATGATCCAATAGGGGAAAGACAAGATAGTAAGATAAAGACACTAGCAACTGTAGTTTTCTCATTAAGTCATCAAAATCAAAATGTGTTACATAGGTAGTGTAATGCCAATGGAAAATAGAAATAGAAAATACAAAACAACTACAAGTATACAAGCCTCAAGGGAGTGGGTAGCTCATGACTCATGAGTCATCAATCCTCATAGTCATCATCAAAATCAACGTCATTGTCCTCATCATCATGGTCATCACTGCTCTCCTCTGCTGCATCTTCCTCCCCTGTATCCAATGTCGCCTTTGCATCTGCGGGTGTGGAGGATGACCCGTCTATAGTATCACCATCATCAAATCTAATAGGCTCTAGCAATGGATCATTGAGAGCCATGTTGGCTAATGCCAACTCAACACTGCTGTCTAGACCCATATCATCCGGAAAGACATCCCACATCTTTGTCTTTCCCTTCATTCATTCTTCCCTCTACCTGTAAATAAGGCGAAGGTTGGTGTGCACATACACCATTCTCTCTGCCCTGGAGCGCTCAAGTTTGCTCTTCTTAACACTATACAAATTCCCATATGTGCTCCAATTCCTCTCGCAACAAGAGGATGAAGGCACCTGAGAGAGGAGCCTTATGGCTAACTGCTGTAGAGGAGGGCTTGTTGCCCCATGATTTGCCCAACAAGAATTGGGCTTCTTAGCCTGCATGTCTCTAATCACATGATATCTTGCAAATCGACCAGTGCCAGTGGAAAACTCTGCAAAGGCATCCTCCACCTCATTAGGAAATGCTCTATCCTGAAAAACCAACCTGAATGCATCTTTCCTCCCCTGTGAGATTTCACCATCCATGTGAGGAGGGAATTTGCGGGAAGGTCCACCATTCAGCGACTCATGGTTGTAGTATTTTGGGTTCAATGAGTGAGCCAAACAATGTAAAGGTGTGCAATTCTTGTCCCACCTGCTGACAAGAATATCATGTATAGTACCACAAAAGGCCTTTGGTGATGTCTCATACTCGGGGCACTCACTCTGTAAAATAAGGCTCCTCATAGACTCAATCATGGAATCCCATCCCTCATAAACGTCTCCTAAGATGGGTTGGTCTGTATCTGCAAATCGAAGCAAAGAAATGATAGGGTCCATGATTTGAATAACTAGATCTACCCTCTCCCACCAAGCATCATCTAGCACTGTGTCCTTCACTATTTTAGAGGCTACCTGATCTGTCTTTCTCCAAAAAGACCAAAACTCAGAAAAACCATGGACCCAAGAGCGGTTTTGACCTCCCTCAACCTCTTCAACGTCATGAATGAAGAGGCAAATTGTGTATCAACAATTTTCAACAATGATAGATTGGTGTATTCCTTGTCGATAGTGAGGGCATTTGTATGATTTTGCACAAAATTACGGATATGTTGTGCATTCTCAATAATGTTACCAATCCAAAGCACATCAAAAGCAATAGATTTCAGTGCTAAGTTCAATGAATGGACAATGTAAGGTGTTCAAAACACTTGTGGATATTTAGCTTCCACAATCATGCCAGCAGCCTTGCAAACATGTGCATTATCTGTAATGATTTGCGCACAAGAATTAACACCTACATCTTCTATAACTTTAATAAACAACTCACCCATATATTGTGCATCCTTGTATTCTCCAAGTGTATCCACTGCTTTCAAGAAAACTAGACCATTCAAGGAAGACACCATGAAGTTGATGAGTGGGTGTCGTGTTGGATCTGTCCATCTATCATAAACAATGCTAACCCTAGATGTTGGCCATGATGCTTTAATAGGCTCAATAATTTTTTGCACCTCTTTTTTTTTCCTTCGTCAACAATGTGGTTCTAAGCTTTTCTGAACTAGGAGGCACATACCATGATGGAGCCCCTTGAGTTAGAGCTCGGCACATCTCAATAAATAGAGGTGAGCGTGCAACATTAAATGATATGAAGTTTTGATAGAAAAAGGGCAATAGTGAGATCAAGCTCTTCCTATTTCTCTTTTGAAAAATCTTGTCCATTGGACCAAGTGAAATTGCCTTTATTTTTGCTGCTTGTCCCCCACTAGAACTCTCAAATGGGAATTTGTTGCTGCCTTTCCTAAAAAATGGAAGGGGGTCATCATTCTTGTTTTTTTTTTGTTTTGCAGCTACATTTGCCATACCAACATGGAACTCTCTTTCCATTTCTTTCCTCTTGTGTAAAAGAACTTTTGTACAAGCTCCAACTCGACAACCTGGTAAAACCAACAAATGGGCTTTCACACAGAAATATGAGCTTGTGAAAGTACTATGGCAAAATTTGCATCTCCAATTCACATTGCCTTCTCCCTTCACCTTGCTTCTTGGCCCATCATCTCTTATGACATATTTCCACAAGGGATATTTCTCAATGTTACCTTTAGGAGGAAGTCTTCCCTCAATATTACTTGCAATAGAGGAATACTTGTAGTAGACTTTGATGAAATTGGGGGAGGAGGGGCATCTCCAATGGGGACATTCTTCCCCTTCCTTTGCCCCTTACTTGCTGACTTTGATTGAGCCATGAATACTGTAAAAAAATAAACAAAACATGCATAAATTTGTAAAAGAAATGCATATGCAAATTGCTGTAATACAAATGCAAAAAAATAGAGAGGAAATGCACTTACCTGTTGCTTGAATCTCTTTGAAAATGCTCCATCCTTTTCTCCTTGCTCCAAACTCCTCACAACAAACCCACAACCCACCTATTGCAAAAGAGATGAGTGAAAATGATGCAAAGAAGAGGGATTTTCACCCTTTTATGGTCGCGCGGGTCCCTTTCTTCCAGATTCGTGTCCGGAAATCAGGACATGATCTGGATTCGATCATGTCCCAATCGGACACTATGTGTCTCGATTTGTAGACACGAATTGGCACGTATTGTGAAATGATGCAAAGAAGAGGGATTTTTGCCCTTTTATGTCAGCGTAGGTCCCTTTTTTCCGGATTCATGTCCGGAAATCGGGACACGATCTGTATTCGATCGTGTTCCATTCAGACACGACGTGCCCCGATTTTTGGACACGGATTGGCATGAATCGTGTTCGATTCGCTAGATTCGGGACACGTCGGCCTGTTAGAACGAATCTGGTTTCAGAGGTAAGCATCCTCTACAACTAGGTAATTTGTATTGCCTAGTAACTAGCTGCCAAAACCCTCCAAAATTAGCTGAGGAACCTCCAAGAATTATCGTTATGCCCCCTTGCAAATTTTCAACCCAACTTCAGTATAAGCCTCCACAATCGACGTGCTTCTCTAATGACAACACAGGCCCAGTAAGATTGCCTCTGTGTGTGCACTGGAGGAAGAATTACGGCCGGATGAGAAAGCACTGATTCAGCCCAGTAAACTCCACCCAAGAGTAGAAAAATCCAAGGCAATTATGTCCCCAAAAGTTCGGAACCAATGCTGCTCTGAAGCTCCCTCTCTTGGGTAGTGCATACTTCCCTTCTGCATCAAGTCTGCCGTACAAAACAGTTCGATTTCCTCGGTATAATACTCCTGGATCAGCTCACAAGTGTGGAAATGTCTCCCCTAGAGTAGCACTCGAAGTCCACCGGAGTAGGAGTTGAGATTTCCCCTCGGAAATCTCGTGTGCTGAATAACACTTTGTTGACCCAGCTAAACAGCGTGAGCAAACTATGGTTCAGAATCTCAAATATCAAATTAGCAAAAAGATCCCCAAAATGGGGCCCTCCACCTCTATTTATCATGCTGCCCAACCTATTCCTTCATGTGGCCCCGACAATTCGAGTTCGCTCTCCTCTTTCTCCCCACAAGTTCGAACTCTCCTAAGGTGTACGAATTCCCTTTGGAGTGGCCACCACATTCGACTTGCATTTTGATTTATTACCTTTTCTAATCTTTGGAAGCCTTCTTTTCCTAAAAATCCAAGTGGGGTCCTCCTTATCCACCTTTCCTAAGTTCTAATGCCAAAATATCTCCATATGGTCAAAATTGCAAAAATGGAATTTCTTCTTAACCATATTAATTAATTGGGGACATTACAACCCTTCCCACCAAAAATTGCTTGTCCTCAAGCAATGGTTGAACAAGCACCGCCCATATTAGCCGACCCAAAAAGTCACTGCAAACAATATCGGGGTCCCAAATGTGCCACCGAGTCATCTCTGATCTCTGCCCTGCCCTGCTAGGATCACAAGTCACCTTGATCAACGTGAAGCATCCCTTGATCCACTCGCTGACCAGCTCATCATAGGCTTCCAACGCCCTCTGCATGCCGCCACTAAGTAGAGCATCATGGTAGTATAAGATCCTGATCATCTCCTCTTCAAACTGTGTTATCAAATAGTCCCCCTTGTGCACCTTAGGGGCGAACTCCTGAAGATGCAATCCAATCCTTGTGGGATTGAACCCTTATTTGTCCAAGCCTCCCCTGATCTCCTCCTGTTGATCACCCTGCTGCACTGGTGAAACTCCCCACACCATCAACGAATCACTAAAACCAAATGGAAGATCTGGATCACCCTCACCTGTAGAAACCAGCTCACCTCTACGGGTAGTTGAACTGCTCAACCCTGCTATGTTGAAGCCCCTGTTAGTCGCAAAAGGAACCTAAGTTGCTGACATTGTGACACCGCGATTATGCTCGACTGCTCAACATGCTCGTACCAGACCCTCCTCTCTGGTAACGCTCGACCACTATATCCATCTTGATCAGCGCTATGAAAAACCTGCTAGGGAAACTCTACAATGCTTGAATCCACCACTCTACGACTAACCTCAATCCTGAGCAACACCCTGCCTCGCCATATGACGAAGGTCTCAACGACTATCCATGTGTTAGCCTGGAAAAAAGTTGGACCAAAGTCCATCGTAACCTTGCCCATCGATAAGTGGAGGGATCCTTTTAAAATTGGGAACTAGGGCTAAACTCCATGTGGGTCATCTTATTTATGGCAGCTGATATTTTTCTTGGATCCCTCTCATCGAGAGGTGTAGGATTGATCTAAAGATCATCTGATTCCTATAAGTATTCATGGAGTTATGAATTTAATTGTGTTATAAGACAATACGTCAAGGTCGGCCAGCAACCAAATAACCCACACATGTGCTGCACGATTTAGTATAAAAAGAGGTGACTTGATAGTCATTTCTACACACACTTCTATCTTGATTTCTCTCCACTTGTCTTGCGTTTTAGTGGAAGAGAAATCTATGAGTGGAAGCCCTACACATTGGAGGAAAGAAGACTAAGGGAGCTGCCCTAGAGGAGATGCCCTAGCCTTAGATGCAGTCAAAAGGAGAAGGCTCTACGCAAGTTTATGTGCAGTCAAAAGGAGGCTCTTCTAGCAGCAAGGAGTGGGTTTCTATCGTTGTCAATGGAAGCCCTAGACGCTGTCAAAGAGAAGTCTAAAACGTTGTCAAGGAAGCATGCCGTAACCACAGTCTTGGAGCAGTCTTATCATAGCAAAGAGAGGCTCCCACGATTTCCTAAAGGAGGCTTCTATAGTGCAACAAGGAGAGGCTTCAACGCTGTCCAAGATCACTATTTCAAGAAGCCCTAATGATGACCCTAACGCTGTCCTAAAGGAGGAGACACATCCGCTGTCTTAGAAGTGCCATTATGCCCTAAAAACAGGCCTTACTAGAGGCCTAATTAACTGCCCTTATACGCAGTCCGTTTGTGCCCTAATCTTCTGTCAAGAAGATACATACGCAGATCAGAAAGGGTCCTTATTGTTGTCACAAAAGGCCCTAATACACAACTCTCCTAACCGCAGTTTGTGAGGCCCTAATCAAAAGGCTGAATCTAGTATTACAGCGTGAAGGATATATGTTGATTTAGGTGACAACGAGTTCTATCAAGGCTATTTGGGACAACGGATTGCACAAGGAGTCAGAGCCCTAATCTATGTGTTGTTGGGTGAGTATAGGTGCTGGTGTTAGCGCTATACTCCTATAAGGGACAACAACAAGGTAAACAAGCTGTGATGGGACAATAGCTAAATAATGGGACAACATGAATGGCTATGTCACCAAACATGGACAACATGGAAAACATGGCAAGCATGAACAACAGTGGCAAGCGATGCAGTAGCTATGACATGTGCTAGTAAATGGGACAACAAGGTATACTAACACAAGGGACAGCAGCAAGGTAAACAAGTTGTGATGGGACAACAGCTAAACAATGGGACAACAAAAATGGCTATGTCACCAACAACATGGACAACATAGCATGGACAACATGGCAAGCATAGCAAGCATGAACAACATGGCAAACATGGCAAGCATAGCAAGCATAGCAAGCATGAACAACAGTGGCAAGCAATGCAACAACTATGACATGTGCTAGTAAATGGGACAACAAAGGAATGCTAAGGCAAAGCATGGACAATATGGTGCAACATAGCAAGCATGGAGAATATGGCAAGCATGGTGTAGCATGACAAACATAGACAACATGGATAGCAGTGGCAAGCATGGTGCTACAAGCACATGAGACATGGGACAACAGTGCAGCATAAGGTGCAACATTATGATGTGTACAGCATGATCATGAGGTCCAACATTATGATGATGGGTGTAGCATGGTGTAGCATGATGACGAGATACAATACAATGATAGGTGAAGGAGTCACCTTGGAGAATTAGTTGAAGCAGCATGTCTTCAATTGATCGCATGTGTCATCTTCTTAGAGATGATCTATGCTCTTATCTAGATGTCAAAGTGTTGACTTTTGTTGTAAATGTACTTTCTCTCTCTCCGTTGAACTATTGAAGAACATATAAGAAGAATTGATCAAGGGTTTCCTCACATTGGGGTTTGTCCCTGGCTAGCATCACATCTTGTGTCCTCTTGTCTTCTACGATCAATGTTTATGTTCTATTTGCAATTTACTTTAATGCTTATGTGATTGCTAATTTGGAAAAGATATTGAGCTGACTATGAAAATTGAAATAAATTGCTCTAAGCATAGAACATACCTAAAATTAACATGGTATAAGAGGTGAGGTGAAGACAAAGCCCAAGCAAGAGTGAAAGAGCAATCACTGAAGATAGTTGGAAAAGGACAAAGGGACAAAAGGATCAATGGATTCCTCATCCCTTTTCAAATTCACCAAGGGTGAAGTTGAAGCAGAGAATATTATCAGAATGGCGCAACAGAAAATTCTGATGGCCTACCTAAAGATCACTTCAATGGGAAGTCTAGATCTGAGGGTGGAAGGAAAGGCAAATGCCTTGTTTATAATAAGTTCAGCCATTATGCGAAGGAGTGTCCGAATGATAGGGACACATCAGTTGATGATGATAACAACCATTCCAGGGATATCTTCAATGATCAGAGGAATGACAGGTAATGCAGGTCATCAAGAAAACGACCGACTCTTCAAGAAAGCAAGGAACCCTAGGTATGAAGAATCAAATGTTGTTTCTGATAAGATAAAGAAGCGTTATGTTGTATTGGCCCTCTACTCTAGACTCTTTGGGAATCTGGCTTATTGATTGTAGTGCTTCAAGGCACTTCATCGGGTAGAAGGGTACACTCTCTAATTTGGTAGAGATGGAAACCACTGTGGGATTATACTTGGAGTCGATGCCACCTATCCTGGAAAGGGTGTGGGGAATGTTACCCCTCAATTGAATGAGGGTTACTCGATTCATTTATGAGAATCTCTTTATGTACCTGATCGTAAGAAGAACCTGGTGTCCATTTTGGCAATGGAAGTCAAAGGTTTCATGGTGTCATTCATCAATGGAAAGGTACGTGTTTGAAAATAGAATTTACAAAGATACTTTTACTCATGGGTTCAGGGTTGGCAATTTGTATCAAGTTGCAGGATGGTCCATTGGGGATCATGTCAATTGACACATCTCATTTATAGCACCAGAGGTCTACTTATTATGGGGCCTTACTCGATGTGAGTCAGATGGTGACATGGATGCCTGAATTCAGAAAGAGCATGAAGCTACATGTCTAAGATGTACCGAAGGAAAATCTTACAAGGGGACCATTCCCCTCATGTAGTAGGTCCACAGGTTTGGAACAACCCGAGGGGTTTGAGATTCATGATTGGGAATCTCATGTATGTAGGTGGAAGAAAGCCTTTTATGGCTTGAAGCAAAACACCCTGGGCGTAGTATGAGAGGATTGATAACTGTCTGATGAAGCTAAGATTCACTAAGAGTGAAGCTGATCCAAACCATTGCTTGAAGTTTGTGGATGATAGACCTCTCATATCGGCACCTTCTGAGGATGACCTCTTTTTGATAGTTGTAGATCCTCTCATTTGCAGAAGTAAGAGGGAGTTGGATTTCGAATTTGGAATGGTGAACTGCAAGCCCGTGTCTACCTCGATGGAGCTTAATTTTCAGAAGTTATGTGGTAGTGATGCCAGACTAGATTTGGGAAATGCCTCTGAGTTCCATAAATTCATTCGCATAGATGTTCTTGGTGAACTTTCATCCGGATATATGTTTTGCAGATAGCATGATGTGCTCATATATGGTTGAGCCTCACTAGATTGGTGCCAAGAATCTTCTGAGATATCTTCGGGGCACAATCACTCATGGATTGAGATACACTGCTAGAAATGTGAAGCTGCATGATTATTCGAATGCTGACAGATTAGGCAATATGGAGGATCTCAAGATCAATTCTGAGTGTTGATTCTCTTTGGGTTTTGCTTCGATATCCTGGATGAGCAGGAAGCAGAAGTCGGTTGCTATAAGCACCGCTGAGATCGAATACATAGCTACGAGTATGACCTCGTGCGAAGCTGCCTGGTTGTGGAAGCTCTTCAGTGAGTTGTTTGTACACATGATGGATACCACTGTGATCTACTGTGTCAACCAGAGGGGAATTCGATTGTTGAGGAATCCTGTATTCTATGATTGTTCCAGCATATAGACATCAGATACTACCTTATCTGGGATATGGTACGTCGATGAGCGAGGAGGCTCCATCGCATTGGGACTGATGTGCAAGTTGTAGACATTCTGTCAGAGCCCCGGGGAAAGGTCAAATTTGTGACTTTCTCGAACGACTTGGAGTCGTTGAGAGACCTTCTTATGAGGGTCTTGCATGTTGCATGCATTGAGCTATGGGAGCTCTGGGGGGCTTGGGGTACTTATTGGAGCAACAAGCTAACATAGGGTGACTCATCCTCCCCTAATGGTGCGTTGTGTATAGGGTGAATGGCTCAACCTTCCCCAGTGATACCACGTGGCAACATAGGGACAAGATGAATGGTTCTCCTGTCGAGGCATCCTACCCATGCAATCTGGGACTCATGGGAAGTACCTCTCATCTGGCCAATGAGCAGGGAAATGGGGTTAGGGATCATAGTAGTACTATCGATGGACGCATCGTTGTATCTACCGTACTCCCTATGCTAGGATGACCTCCAATGATCTGGGATCAGTATGAGTGGTTTGAGACACTCTCTTGTGATATTGATCTGGGATCAATGAAACTGACTTCGGGTCAGTAAGAGTGGTATGACACACTCTCTTCATATGGAACTGACTTCGGGTCAGTAGAGAATGGTATGAGACATTCTCGACCAATTCTTCTTCTTCATGGTTCAGCAGACCAAAGCAGAGCAGAGTCGAGCAATGCAGCACACAGTTGGCAGAGATAGTATAGTCTAGCCGATGGATCAGTGGATGGAGTTCTCCCTAGTTGAGAGGGATTGTTAAAATTGGCAACTAGGACCAAACTCCATGTGGGTCATCTTATTTATGGCAGATGATATTTTTCTTAGATCCCACTCATCGAGAGGTGTAGGATTGATCTAAAGATCATCCGATTTCGATAAGTATTCATGGAGTTATGAATTTAATTGTCATAAGACAATTCGTTAATGTCGGCCAGCAACCAAATAACCCACACATGTGCTTCACAATTTAGTATAAAAAGAGGTGACTTGACAGTCATTTCTCAACACACTTCTATCTTGATTTCTCTCCACATGTCTTAGGTTTTAGTGGAAGAGAAATCTAGGAGTGGAAGCCCTAGACGTTGGAGGAAAGAAGACTGAGGGAGATGCCCTATCCCTAGACACAGTCAAAAGGAGAAGGCTCTACGCAAGATTATATGCAGTCAAGAGGACACTCTTCTAGCAGCAAGGAGAGGGTTTCTATAGCTGTCAATGGAAGCCCTAGACACTGTCAAATAGAAGTCTAAAACGCTATCAAGGAAGCATGCCCTAACCGTAGTCTTGGAGGAGTCTTATCACAAAGAGAGGCTTCCACGCTGTCCTAAAGGAGGCTTCTATAGTGCAGCAAGGAGAGGCTCCATTGTTGTCCAAGATAACTGTTTCGAGAAGCCTTAATGATGACACTAACGCTGTCTTAAAGGAGGAGACACATTTGCGGTCTTAGAAGTGCCATTATGCCCTAAACACAGGCCTTACTAGACGCGTAATCAACTTCCCTTATATGTAGTCCCATTGTGCCCTAATTTGCTGTCAAGAAGATACATATGCAGATCAGAAAGGGTCCTTATTGTTGTCACAAAAGGCCCTAATACACAACCCTCCTAATCGTAGTTTGTGAGGCCCTAATCCGAAGGCTGAACCTATTATTGTCGTGAAGGATATATGTTGATTTAGGTGATAGCGAGTTCTATCTAGGCTGTTTGGGACAACGGATTGCACAAGGAGTTAGAGCCCTCATCTATGGGTTGTTGGGTGAGTATAGATGCTGGTGTTAGCCCTATACTCCTACAAGGGACAACAACAAAGTAAACAAGCTGTGATGGGACAATAGCTAAACAATGGGACAATAAGAATGGCTATGTCACCAACAACATGGACAAGATGGAAAACATGGCAAGCATGAACAACAGTGGCAAGCGATGCAATAGCTATGACATGTGCTAGTAAATGGGAGAGCAAGGTATGCTAAGAGATAAGGGACAGCAGCAAGGTATGCTAAGACACAAGGGATAGCAGCAAGGTAAACATGCTGTGATGGGACAACAACTAAATAATGGGACAACAGGAATGGCTATGTCACCAACAACATGGACATCATAGCATGGACATCATGGCAAACATGGCAAGCATAGCAAGAATGAACAACAGTGGCAAGCAATGCAACAACTATGACATGTGCTAGTAAATGGGACAACAAAGGAATGCTAAGGCAAAGCATGGACAACATGGCAAGCATGGACAACATGGTGTAGCATGGCAAGCATGGACAACATGGCAAGCATGGTGCAGCATGACAAGCATGGACAACATGGATAGCAGTGGCAAGAATGGTGCTGCAAGCACATGAGACATGGGACAACAGTGCAACATAAGGTGCAGCAGTATGATGTGTACAACATGATCATGAGGTCCAGCATTATGATGATGGGTGTAGCATGATGACGAGATGTAGCACAATGATAGGTGAAGGAGTCACCTTGGAGAATTAGTTGAAGCAACATGTCTTCAACTGATCTCATGTATCATCTTCTTAGAGATGATCTGTGCTCTTATCTAGATAATTCAAAGTGTTGACTTCTGTTGTAAATGTACTCTTTCTCTCTCTGCTGAACTATTGAAGAACATATAAGAAGAATTGATCAAGGGTTTCCACACATTGGGGTTTGTCCCTGGCTAACTCCACATCTTGTGTCCTCTTGTCTTGGCTTGTCTTCTGCGATCTATGTTCATGTTTTATCTGCAATTTACTTTAATGCTCATGTGATTGCTAATCTGGAAAAGATATTGAGCTAACTATGAAAATTGAAATAAATTGCTCTAAGCATAGAGAGTCCCTAGTCCCAAACAAGGTACTGTTTGGTAGCCTGCTAATGCCACCTCCTCCAAGAAACTCTTGCTAGAGTATGTTGATCATCTTGTGATCCCCTGTATGACCATCATACCAAAACGGCCTAGCGAGTCTATCCATAAATTGGTTGGCCACTGGTGACCAAAACTCCCCTAGCGAATGCATGTGCTCTGTTACCCACCACTTTGTGGGTGATATCCCCAGGAGAAATTTTTTCTCTATGATGAGCCTCAAACAACAACATGCAACCCCTTAATGCCTCCTACTAGCTCATGCCATTTCTCTGCCACCTGACCCAACCATGTGGTTCCTCACCCACTTGTATTGATCATATGTTTGAAGGTGGGTGTCCCTAATCTAAATGTATGTCTTGTCATTTGATAATTGAGTATTGGGTTTACTTAACATGGATACTTCTGGGTACGGATTGATGGGGGGATTTGGCGGAAAGAGTGGGCTTAGTTGGTACTCTTGTAATGTCCCAAATGCATCAAATTTGGAACAGGCACTTCACATAAAACTAATCATGTATTTAACAGAAGATTGCCATGTAAAATTAAGCAAAGAAAGCATTGCAATCCCATAATACCATGAACATAAAAATACTTAGCTTTATTATATTAGATAAACCAGGGTTAGACATGCACATACAACCCATATAGTTGAGATAATCTGGCCTCAACCAGATCTACAACAATGCCACAAATCACCCTCCAAACAACTAAAAAACAAGACACTACAACCTGTGAACCCTGAATGGATTCACCAAGGGAAGAGATGGGTGCTCGCCTACTCTCACTGAATCACCTGAGGGTTTCGTCCTGGGGCTACTGCTGGAGTAGAGAACTGGGTTCTTAACCTCACATACGAGAAACAATGTCAAAACCAACCTTTCCTCCAATGGCCTCCTCTTTTATTGATTTGATGGACCCCTCTAGAATATTATATTTTATTATTACTTTAATCATGGAGCACTTTTCCCTCTTTTATTTTAATTAAAATATTCTTTTTAATGCGGGAAAAGGGTAAATTGGCCACCATGTCTCCTCAGGTCACTGAAACTCCCATCCAAAAGCCCCATCATGTAGATCTTCTTGTTCCAGTTCCAATGAACTATTACATTGGGGTGTTCCATCAATTAATCTCTTCAGAATGCCACCTCGAGCATAATTAATTAAGCTATGCCCAATAATAATGTTGATTTTTGAAAGTTGTCGTAATGCAATGGAACGAAAGACAAACTGTGCTGATAATGGAATATGCCGATCGAATGCCATGAAATCTCACAAAAACTCCTCAAAACTCCATCGGGATCCCCGATGACATAAATCTGCTCCACTGACCTACCCATCCCTTATCCTAGAAATCCACCTTGGCTGTACTATGAAGAAGAATAAAAATGGGGACATGACAACTCTTGTCTCCTTCATCTCTTTTGGTTGTTACCCTTGGATCTTAGTCTCGTGGGATCTCATTTATTGACCATTTGGTTCTAGGGTGGTACTACTTGGGAAACCTCGACTTTGGGTGTGTGGTCCCGCTCTTTTCCCCCACATATTACTCCCTTTCCACTCACTATACCCCATTTATCATTTCTCCCACCTGGGTCCATCTTCCCATTCTCGGTCCACATAGGGTTAGCCTCCCTAACCCCTTTCCGCCACCTTAGGTCAGGGCTAGAATGATGCCCCAGAGGATGAAGCAATTAAAATAAAAAGTGAAAAGCATAATTAACATCGTTTAACAGGAAATTGTACCACAAAATGCAAAAGATGGTCAGGACAAAAATAATTAGCACGTGGGCAAAAGCCATTGCATGAGCTCCACCCCAATCCATGGCCATCACCTTGGTTCCATAGGCCCTAGATGAGCCTTGTCTATCATTCAGGAACCCATGATTGTCCTAACCCCTGGAGGGCAATGAACTGCCCTACCTAAAAGGGGGTAATCACTGCTATATCTTACACATCATGCTCTTGTCCTTTGAGCCTCGAGTAGTTAATTATAAAGAAAATTCTTAAAAGGCAAAAGGCATATAAAGAAGGTTTAAAAAATCAAGGCCGAGGCACCTCATATACCACGACTGCTCCCTCCTATACATTATATACACAGGTGTGGGCTTCCCGTTATTTAGCTACCCCAATGCCCCATTATGTGGCCTAGGGATGCCCCTCTCATTCCCTATTCCATCTCACTTATTTGTCACTTGCCATTCCCATTAGAAGGGTGTACCTTGGACATGCTATCCCCTACAACCCTAAAAGAGACCTCTCTTTGAGCCCTCTAGCCTGGTCAAAAAATTCTGCTAAATTAATCTTGGCCTCTCCTCAATAAACCCAGAAAAACCCAGAAAGGTTTTGTCCTAGTTTGACGCTCCAAAGTTGACCCCAAAATGCTTGGCCTTCCTTTATTGCTGGAAAATGTCATCTATGATAGTTGGAGTGTTTTCTGCTCCTCAAAGGCTAGGAAGTCTCCTCCAATTCCTCTCCAATTAAATCCAAAACAATTCAAGCTCCTCAATCCCACTCACTGAGCCTCCCCACAAACAGCTCAACAACCCCCTGTGCAGTCACGGGGAAAAATGACATAGGCCCAACCACACCAATTCGTTTTGCTGAGATAGGCACTACTGCTCTTGGAAATTCCCTCCTTCTGACAAGTATTTGTGTGAGGAAATAGCCCAACAATAACAAATCTCTTCCCTCAGGCACAATACCTCTCCAATCCCTGCGTAGTAGCTCCCTTTTCTGCATCCCACTGATGCCAAAAACTCGTGCTACTGTGTGGTATTCTCCCAGCTACCAAAGATGAGCAAAATTTTCCTTCCTAGGGTGGCACTCGTGGCCCACCAAAGAATAGGGTGAGATTTTCCCTTGGAAACCTCTGGTGCTAAACAACACCTATGACTCAGCTGAACAACTTGAGCAACAATGTGTAAAATGACAAATTATTGCAAGGTGCTCTATGCTGCCTTCAACCCCTTATTTATAATTGTTATCTCACCTTTCCTTGTGGCTCCCTTAGCAAACTGTTTTGACCCCCTTCCCACACAGTTGATTTTTCCTCCAAGGGTTGTGTATTCCATGAGGGGTGGCCCTCTCGTTCCACTAAGGTTGGAATTATTGATTTCTCCTAAGTCCCATGTACCCAAAATGTCTCCAATGCTCAGATTACTAAATTGTGCTAGGCTTAGCACTGCCCCAATAAACTTCATTAATCCTATTAAATGAAAAATCAAAATTGGGGATATTATAGTCCTCCCTGCCAAAAATTGCTTGACCTCAAACAATGCCTGAACAAGCATCCTCTCTAGTTGTTGATCCCCATTGTCACTGCAAAATGTGCCAGGGTCCCAGATGCACCATTGAATCGTCCCTGACTTCTGCACTGTCCTGACATGAAGGAATCCCTCAATACCGGGATCCCAAGCCATCCTGTCCAACATGAAGCTCCCCTTGCTCCACTCACTATCCTGCCCTATAAGTACCAAAAGCTCTCTGCATACCATCAATGAGAAGGGGATCATGATAATGTGGCACTATGCCCAACTGCTCGTGAAGCTGCCCCATCACATAGTCCATCCCATGCACTTGAAGATACCACCCAATCATTGTAGAGATAGCACATCGCTCACATGAGCTTCTCCTGATATCATCACGGTGACCAACCTGCCATGCTAATGAAGTTCCCCACTCCATCAATGACTCGCTAAAGCCCAATGGAAGATCTGCATGAGATCCCCCTGTAGTAGCCAACTCATCCCTAAAGGTTATTGAGCTGTGAAGACCTGTAATGCTCTGGTACCCCGCTAATCTCAGAGAGGTGTTACCATGCTGATGTTGCCCTACTCTGACTATGACATACTCCCCATCGTGTGCACGCTATATCCTCCTCTCTTGGGGCCTTGTGGCGAATAATCTGTGAAGGCCAAGCTCATCATGGTCGACATCTCCATGATGCCAATGTCTACCCCTCCACTGCCAATCTTGACCCTGAGCAACAACAGGATAAGTCTGCCTCGCCATGCAGTGGAGGTCTTAGTGATCCCCCATGTGTCAAACACAAGGTGAACTACATCACCCTCCGCCATGACCCTGCTCATCACAAAGTGGAGTGATCCACCCACCAATCGGATCCCTGTATCCCCCAACCATATTGGGAGCTCATAACTCCCACTCCTCACTGGATGTCGCTGCATAGCGCTGCTACCCACTAGAACTCACCTAGTCCTCATCTCTGACCCTTGTATGTATCCCATGGGTGGACCCTAAGTATTAGGAGTATGTCCCACCCATGCCAACTTGCCTTGCTCCTGCTAGTCCACATAGTGAAATCGCTATCCCAACTCCTGATGATACACCTAGACACTGCTCGGAGTCTGGGTACCCTCCTGTAGATGAAGTCTACCATCGACCGTCCCTTAAGCTCCTCTGACACCTTAGACTGTCTCGCTAGAAGTGTATCATGTAGTGTCCTCGCAATTGACTCCCCATGCATGAGCCTAGGAGTGGAACCTATGTTACTTAGACAATAAACCACGTCATCCCTAAGCTTGAATTCGTCAGCTCGTGCCTCCACCAAGCGTCTCAACTAGAGAATCTCCTCCCGCCCATGACATGCGATGTCTCATCCAATGGCCTAGGGTGGTCCCCCCATGTCCTGTTGCCTGAACGAAGAGCATCAAGGGGCAACAACTGAACGCGCTGCGATTGTGAGCAACATTGGAGGGTGATGGGTGGATAGGTCCCCATGGGTATGATCAAGAGTCTGCAGGGGTACTGAAGAATAACCCTATGGTGGCCCCTCTCTACCTTGGATCTGTTGATAAACTAGTCGAAGACTTGTCTCCACTGAACATGGCGTCCTCAGGAGCTCAACTGTGTCCTCATCGATCCCGAGTGAGTTGCACCTAACAGTACATCTAATGTCCCTGTCCATAAGTCTTATTGGAGGCAACGCTCCAAGGGCCCGTTGTGCCGCACCATATGCCACTGCATAGCACCAGATACCACCACACTCCTCAGCATGCCATTGTATGCCGCAGTCTGTCCCTGTACACCACAAGATATCCCCGACTACCGCTATACCATCCTGTACCGTCGCGTGCCTTATTTGTGTCAAGGCACTCGTCACTCCCTGCGTGTACTCAATGCGATGTAAGACATTACTACTCCACAACGCAATCCAACACACTACGACACACCACTGCTTAATGCTAGATGCTCCCACACATCCCTGGATGTGATGGCCTGCAGTGTCCCTACGTGTCGGTCCACACTCGATCGGTATCATCACCTCCACCATCGCATCGCCATACCCTCTGATGAATGGATCTCCACTCCAAAGGACCCAAGAAGTGAATCTCCTTGAGGGACCCAAGAAGTGAATCTCCCTATGTGTCAATAGCGATGCCACCACTACTCTGCTCCCTTGTGTTCTCTGTGCCCCACACAAATGTGAAGAGTCTCCAACTCCATACAAGGCACTGTTTGGTGGCCTGCCAATGCCACCTCCTCCGACAAACTCTTGCCAGAGTATGCTGATCATCTTGTGATCCTGTGTACAATCCTCATACCAAGAGAACCCAAGGAGTCTGTCCATAAACTAGTTGGCCACTGGTATTGACCGAAACTCCCCTAACGAATGTGCGCGCTCATCTGCTAGGCCAACTGTACCATCCAGGTTGTAGTCAACTGGCATACCTGGGAAATGATAGGTAGTCCCACCCGGATCCCAATGCCAGTCTGGGCTTTTGGTATGCCTAGTGCCTAGAAGCTCCTGCCGAGCTACACCCAGGTCCATCACCATTTCCATAGCCCACTCCACCGGGTACCAAGTCAGAATCTCTCGCCATCCAACCCCAAGAGAAGGATCGAGTGCACGAACTCCCGCACATAGAACAACCCTGAGATGCAGATGCTGCACCCTGTGCAACTCAGGTCGTCTCATCCCGCCATCCAAATCAACACATGAGATTTGACTAGGTAGCTCCGTCTCTCTCTCCAATGGGCAATGTGACCCAACAGTGCTTATAAACCCATCTGTGTATGCCTGAAGAGGGCTGCTTCGACTCTTAGACGTGCCCTCTAAGTGTACCATTAGGGAATCCAACCGTTCCCCAACGTGAGCCAGCTTGGCTACTGACTCGACACATACCACTCTCATGCCCTCCAGCTCCTTGCTCTGCAACATAATAGCCTCTCATACTGACGTGGCCTTCCTTTTTAACGCTAGAAGGTTGGCTTGAAACTGATGATACTACTGTGTGTGACCATCGTCCAATACCTCTGTATCTCTTGGTGCTTCATCAAGTGTGGATAAGTCTCTTGTCACCTCACCCATCTATTGTGTGCTGCTATCACCCAAAAACTTGGACACGACCTCGGTCACCACCTCAACGTATGGCACTACTGGGGTATGCTCTACTCTCTCCGCTAAGATGTCAACCGACACAGTCAAGGGAGTCTCCAACATGGGTGAACCCTGTGTCACATTGGGTGTATCTACTTGCTCCCCACAATCCTTTGTATATGGATGCATCCCCACGGCTTGTGCAACTCTAGTGTCTCTTCTGTGAGGAAGAGGATAGATCTAGTCCAACACCTTCGTCAACTAGCTCAATAATTCTTGCATATCAAATCCCCCTTGAGCCATGGGTCGTCTATGGTTTAACCCATCATTGTGTATACATGCACAAATCTTCCATGATCTAGATGGCTGCCCCACAGCTGGCCAAGATCATAGCTCTGATACCATTGTAATATTCGTAATGGAAATATTAAGTAATAATAACCATAAATTTTTTACATGCAACTGAAAATCAAAACACCGCAAAATATCACCACATTAACAATTGATCCCCAAAGAAGCCGAGCCATTTTATTTATATCATGGTAGGAGTACAATGGGTAAGAACAAGTGCACCTGGGCTTGCCAAAGGCAACCTAGACAAATCCCTGGTGAGAAAACAAGGTTCCTGGATGATGGGAAGTGACTTCTCCTTTATGCTCTGCATTGCCCTTGAAATCTGCATTGCTGGCTGGAAAGAGACCTCTGTTTGAGCCATCTAGACTGCTCATAAAATTCTGCCAAATTAATCTTGGCCTCCTCAATAAACCCAGAAAAACCCATAAAGAGTTTGTCCTAGTTTTGACGCTCCAAAATTGACTCCAAAATGCTTGTCCCTCCTCTATTGCTGGAAGATGTCATCTGTGATAGTTGGAGTGTTTTCTGCTCCTCAAAGGCTAGGGAATCTCCTCCAATTCCTCTCCAATAAAATCCCAAACAATCCTAGCTACTCAATCCCATTCACCGAGCCTCCCCACAAACAGCTCCACAACCCCCTACGTAGTCCCGGGGAAAAATGACGCAGGGCCAGCCACACCAATTCGTTCCGCTGAGATTGGCACCGCTGCTCCTGAAATTCCCTCCTTCCGACAAGTATTTGTCTGAGGAAATTACCCAACAACAACAAATCTCTTTCCTCCAGCACAATACCTCTCCAAGCCTTGCGTAGCTCCCTTTTTTGCGTCCCACTGATGCCAAAAACTCGTGCTACTGCGTGGTATCCTCCCAGCTACCAAACATGAGCAAAATTTGCCTCCCTAGGGTGGCACTCGTGGTCCACCGAAGAAGAGGTGGAGATTTCCCCTTGGAAACCTCTAGTGCTAAACAACACCCATGACTTAGCTGAACAACTGCCTTCAACTCCCTATTTATAATTGTTACCTCACCTTTCCTTGTGGGTCCTTCAGCCAACTATTTCGACCCCCTTCCCACACAATTGATTTTTCCTCCAAGGGGTGCACATTCCATGAGGGGTGGCCCCCACATTCCAGTAAGGTTGGAACTTGGAATTTTCAATTTCTCCTAAGTTCCATGTACCCAAAATGTCTCCAATGCCCAGATTACAAAATTGTGCTAGGCTTAGCACTGCCCCAATAAACTCCATTAATCCTATTAAATGAAAAATCAAAACTGGGGATAATACAAGATTATATAATGTTCAAATTCACAATTGAATAAAGATTCCTGTTTTGGGGCTGTAACTTTTATCTAACGATTGCACATGCTGTCATCTAACTTGGGAGAAACCTTTGATTCACCTTAGCTGTGTCTCTCTTGTATGTTTATTGTTATATTAGAAAAATCTGCAGTGTCTTGAATGTTTAAACTTCTTGCAGGAAGTGGAGTATTCAGATGAACGTGGTACGCTCTTCTATTTTAAGTACCAAGTTGCCGGTGGTTCCATGTATTTCATCTAATCTCTCATTTGCTTACATTGTCATATATTTTATAACGGGGATCTTTAACATAAAGTCCAAATTTCTTATAAACATCTTGATAGCATTTATGAAATAAGAGTAATTTCACCATGTTTAAATTGTTTGTATTCTATTTTCCACTGCCCCTCACACCCATTTCTAGATATAATAGTCTCTTGCATTGGTTGTATTTCTAATTTTTCAGTTGCACTTAAATTTGTCATAATCTAATAAAGGCACAAATCTTCAGTGTTAAATTATTATTATGTTTGGTCAAGCTGTTTACTGCGTAGAACACCATTTTAGATTGCTTACTGAAGACTGAGTCTATTCTAGAAGTTCAAATGTTTGGTTGGAAAGATTTATTTTTTAAACTATATTTCGATGGAAAATAACAAATACTAACCAGAATGTTTATTTTGCTATCATTTGATACGTCTTGTATTGCTTATTTACCTGTCTCAATGGCTAGAAGAGAGCCGGAAACCAATGGCGATTAAGAAATAGAGGAAAAATAAAACTATACTGATGTCTAGAAATGACCAAAAATGATTCATGAGATTGTATGTTATACTAGGCAAAGTGATCCAGTACCACCATTGATTGAAAAATAAAGAGAAAATATGGCAAGATGAAAGCGATTGCAGGAGGGAGAGGAAAACACATAAAGTGATCACACAGACATCAGTGCTGGGTGAATTGACCAACACAACATTTGTGCTAAATTCTTTACTTGCATAAAGATAAGTGGAGAGTGGTATTATCCATGTATTATAATAGAAAAGTATGAGAGTTGGCATGAACTTATCCATATTTTCCACATCATTGAATCATGGACCTATTAATGCTTATCTGGTGGCATTTACTTCACAAATAAAACGTTTTAGGATAGCATTTTCTTTGAGACCTCATCCTAGTTGCCCCAAGTATCCTCATCTACCAAATGGGTCTATATATTTATGAGCTATTTACATGCAAGCTCGTAGTTTTGATTTACTTTTTTGGTATTTGTAAAAGGCCTTTGACGGCAAATAAAATTCAAATAGATAATTAGTTTGATTAGGACTAATTAGTTAAATAAGAGCCGAATCACCTCAGAAAGGTAACATCGGTCACACATTAGGATTTTAGTCCCTTTTTTGTAAAATTAGGGGGTTTACCCTCTATGCAATCTTTCAATCTATTGTCAATCAACTATGTTACTCATTTGTGTACTTTTTCTCTCTCAGTAGAGGATCATAAGGAGATGTCTTCCTCCATTTTTTCTGGAGTTGTAGGATTCCAATCTTGGGGGCTGTAATGTTCCCAAGTAGGGATTTAAGTGATATTCCAAATAAATAAACAGTGAAACAACATTAAATTAAAAACAAGCGTTAAAAACCCATGAAACACTGTAAATCTGGAACTGCTGAGCCATATATTATGAAATATGAGAGCATAAGTACAATATATAAATGAAGTGGTGCACTTGGGCTTGTCTCAAGGACTCGCTGGACCAAATCCAAGTGATGGAATAGCTGAGATGATGGCTGTTTAGTTAGTGCACCACTCTGCACTGTGCTGTCCCAATCACCGCTGATCTACTGACTTCGACCTGCTGGAATTTGCCCGAAAACCGCCCATAAAAACCCAGAAGGGAATTTCTCTGATTTTGACTTTGGATTTTCGACCTCTTTGGAGCCCCTCTCCCGTTGCTACTTCCAAATTCGATTTGCATGAAACAACCTACAAATCCACCTAGAAACACCACTCAAATGCTGCTTTCACCTGTGATAGCTGATTCCTTGCTCCCTGGATGATCCTTGGCCCGGATGGCTGCTGCCAGAGGCCACTGCGCAGTCCATCTGCCCAGAAATGCATACTGCTGTAATTATTGACTGGCTAGCTGCAAAACTTTGAGAAAATGTCCTCAGCCCTCTTCCTTCCCTACTCCCGGAACCCGCAACAAGCTAGGGACCTCCTGGTTGGCTCAATCATTTTCTGCGTATTTTTGACTACCCAGAGAGTACGCAGTCTCCTCCTCTGCGTGGTTGGGTGAACTGTAAATCGATGCTAGATCTTCTGCAATCTTTGTGGAACAACCTCCCTAGGGTGGGCAAGGATAGTCCCTCGAAGTAGAGGTTGAATCTTACATGTGGAAGACTCGTGGCTAACAACTGGTAGACTCACTAAGCAGTAGAGCGTACAAAGGTAAGTTTGCTTGTCAAATGATCAGAATGCTGCAAAATGAGAGCTCCTTCCTCTTTTATTAGTTTGGCCCCCCTTAGCCTTTTGTGGGCCCCTCCTTCCACTAGTTCAAATTCCCTCCAACACATTCCTTGGTCAAGTTCGAATTATTCATGTGGGCGGCCCCCACATTCTACTAGCTGCCAGAAATAAAGTCAAATTGCCTATAGTTCCTAAGTTATGCGTGTGGGGTCCTCCTCCTAAGCCAAAAATGATGCCAAGATTGTGTAGCTGCACCCCATGACTAATTCATTTGAGAAGGGGCATGACATGTTCCCTTTTTAAATTTATTTATAATTTTCCTAGAAATTATTTATGAATTTTCTTCAGGAATAATAATACTTGCCGAGACTTTGATAGATTTAAAACCAATAATTACAAAGTTTGTCGACAAATTCCACTGTAGACCCAACTATTTATCATTTATTACGAAGAGGGAAACTATATCAAATTCGTTTTGAAGAGGAACTTGACAAGTAGAAACCTTCTTTGGCTGTACTTCTCTATCTACAAATGTGCGTTGCTTCAACGCTCTACCTAGCGCTCCAACATCTTGTCCTTCCTTGCTAAGTGCCAATGAGGAATCTGGTTGATCCCTCCAAATGACTAGCTAGGGTGTGTCTTGCAACACCAAAACTAATTGCCACCAACTAGGGTGGATGTTTCACCACCAAAAATGGGATCTCTAGAAGGGCTCCAACATCAATTCATCAAATATTCAGTCATTCCCTTGAATGAATTCTCATCTTTATTTTTTATAATTTTCCCCATGCAAATACCATGGGTCAAATATTATAGGTCGTTGAAATACCATGGGTCACTTTTTAAAAATAAAGTGACTTTATAAGTTTTATTTCGTAATTAAATCAAAAGTCACTTATAATCCCTATTTTAATTTAATTACTCACTATCACCTTTAAGATGCCATTAAATAATTAAATTAATTGTCTCTTGTCTCCTGTTCTCGAAAAGGGACATTACAGTCCTCCCATCTCGAGATTGCTTGTCCCAAGCAATCCAAACTTGTATTCTCGGGTCCTAGATAAGCCTAGAGAATCCTTGCTGCATACAATTCAGAAGCTGCATATCAATATAAGGATTCCATGTATCTCTGTAGAATGGTCCAACGTGCATTTGTTGTACCATCCTAACATAACTGAACCCAACATCATTGTCACACTTTTCCATCCCGCAAAACAACCTAATATGTTTCTGCTGCTTCAATTTGATATAGTTACAAACTGAAAATTTGCTATCATCAACCTTTTTAGTGTACAAGAGCCTCTTCTTCTATGTCGGATGATCAGGCAAAACATGGCAATATCAAAACGCAATAAATTTCCCATTTGGAAGATGCTAATCACCTCTAGGGAAATCAATCCATTTGTCGAGAATGCCAAGCCCTTATTTTGTGCCAAGAAAAGCCTTCACAACAAAGAATAGGAAGTTTCCTACAAGCCTGCCCAGATTATCATAGTCCTCTCTAAAAGCACCAACTACAACTTAAGAATGAGCACCCCTATTGAATCGGTCACCATCCCACTTTGTTGCTGTGAAAATTTGGAAGACCCAAATTTCTATTGCAACAATTGATTAAGTTTCTTCTATTTGTTAAATTACTGAACAAATTATTTACTACATCCTACAACAAATACCGAAACTAATACACTACAACCTTCACCAATTAAAACTATATGTAGAAACAAGAAACTGAGCAAGAAAGAAATAGCACACACAAATGACACCGTTATTTTTGGACAAATGTCCCCGGAAAAACCCAATGCGGGAAAACCGGTGCAACAAATGAGGGTTTGTATTATTAAGCAGTAGTATTCTGAATACAATCTTTGGATTCCTTGCTGACTATCCAATACAGAGAATCTGACTGGCAGAAGATGAGTGAGAAATACCTCACACTATCACTGGCGATCCGACACTAATCCAGACCTTAGGTGGTTGGCCCCACGCTGGCTTTGTGCAACTACCGCGTTAGCTTACACAGTTTTGTGTCAACCTCTCTGGGGACATGCGTCACCTCTTCCTAGATCTCCTGCTGTCTGAAGCTTCGTTCCTCTAGCTCTCCGGTCTCACACCCCAACTACTAGCTTTGGAACTCTACTTCCTAGTTGAATTTTAGACTTTCTCTGAAGCTTTGAGCTGCCTTTGCATGGCCCTATGCTGCCCATCGCGGCCTCTGCGCTGCCTCTTCCAAATCTTTCTCTGTGTCCTCTGCGATGTATTCCCGGATCAGGAAATCTCCCTCCAGAACTATCCCTGCCCCTCACTGCAAGAATCACTTCGATCTTCTCTCTAACAACTGCTGCGCTGCCCTCTCTGAGAAATTCGATCTCTTGATCTCTCTCCGATGTGTTTTAAAAATGTCCATCGAAGGCCTTATAATTCTCCAGTTGAGTAATCAACGACCCAAATTAGATTCTAATAAATGGCTAAGATCATTTGGACTCAATCTCCGTCTTCTTCTAGAAGTTTCACCTTCAGTTTGATTAATACCCTTTAATTATTTTAATTTCCTAAGTTTAGACTTAGGCATCCATTAAAAATAATTAATTATTTTAATAAAACTGTCTCCGGGTGGAACTTCCCAAAACGATTTCCAGGTATTGTGGAATACATGTGTCCTAGCCTCCCTGCAAATTTTGAGGCTTAGAGCACATCCGATGCTACCATAAATCAACACTTCCTCTTAGCCAGGAATGTGCTTTAGTAATGCAACCTGTTGAAGCATCACCCTTTTCTGTAACATCTCCCTCTGTGCTATTGATGTCTGACATCACTGCCCACCAACTACTGCACAAATGCTGCATCTGTACAACTGCTGACCCTGCCACTGCCAACATTGCATCTACATTGCAAGCTTCTCCATTTAGTGCTGTTACTGCATCAACGACAGAAAAGCATCCAAAATCACTGAACAGGTGTTCAGTATGATGCATCTTGTTGCTGGAGTTCTGACTGCTGCTAGTCTCTCCACTGACCCTCTACGTTGCTGCTGACTCTGCACTACGCCAACTGCACTGCTGCCAACTCTGCTCTGCGCTGCTCAGTCTCTCGTGCTGATAGTCACTGCACTTGTCACTCCAACACTCCTTTGCACCAACTGACATTGGTCCATCCTGCTAATTCCGATATGGGCTCCTGTAGCAAGGTATTGATCCAAGAGGTGGACTTCTTAAGGATCTTGTCCATTTGCAGTTCTTTCGAACTATAGTACTAGATCACCCTACCTCTCCCTTGGAGGTATGTGGGCAATCATGGAAAACTCCTCTTCCTTGATCTTTGTGGCTGCAGCTTGCGGATCATGTTTCACATTCTTGTCCTTCTTGAGAGGACA
The DNA here is from genome assembly GCA_000404065.3 of Pinus taeda. Lineage (NCBI taxonomy): Eukaryota > Viridiplantae > Streptophyta > Pinopsida > Pinales > Pinaceae > Pinus > Pinus taeda. The sequence continues at coordinate 27,257 of APFE030206166.1, read as the reverse complement.
TTGCATAACGTAGTGACCAAGTTCACCACACCGGAAACATTTGATCTTTGAGACGTCTTTCTTCCACCTTCGCTGCTCCTGCTGCCCCTTAGATGAAAGGGTTGCATTCTCTTCCTCCTCCTTGGGCTTCGTCCCACTGCCGCTGCTGCTATCAAGTTTGCACTTGACTAAGTCTCTCCTCATCTCTTCTTGCTGAAGAGCGGCCCACATTCCTTCCCAATCCGATAATCTCTCTGTGCCCAGGATAGTCTAGAGAAACACTTGCCATTCTTTTGGGACTCAATTTAGGGCTAGCCTCACCATCTCGGTAGGCTGAGGTGTTGACCCCACAACTGCCAATGAATCTCGGATTTCCTGAAGCTTTGTTAGGAATGTATCAATGCGTGCCCCCTTCTATATCTATGTGGATCTCATCTTTTGCACGAAGTACATCTTCCACTGCTCGGAAGATCCTTCTTATAGCGTGGCCAATGCTTCCCACATCTACTGCGCAGTATCCTTGCTGACAATGTGACATACTACGTGATCTCTCACTCCGTCGAGGATCAATTGTTTGGCCTTCGCCATTTCAACCTTGTACTTTTTGAGCGTATCCAGATCCTTGGGTACAACTACCACACTGTCGACATAGGTTTTGAGATCTTGCTCATCCAGAAGGCATGAGATCCTTGCCTTCTAGATCACATAGTTGGATGCACCATCCAACTGATCTTGATCTCTTAACCCACTAGTTGCCATCTCTGCCAACGAAATGTCGAACTACCTTCTCTCTCCTCTGCGCAACACTAGGTTAGCCTATGTGAAAATTTCTAAATAGAAATCGAACTGCAGTGACTGATATTATTTCTTTTACTTATTAATTCAGAAATAAGTTATTCACAGTGTTTCTACAACAAATAGCGAAATAAATTCTATTGCAGCCTTCAGAATTAAAATACCGCGGAAAGTAAATGCAAGGAAAAATACTAGCACAAGTATAATCACAATAACACAGTTATTTTTGGACAATTGTCCCCAGAAAAACCGAATGTGGGAAAACAGGTGCAACATATGAGGATTTCTTTATTGATCTTCAACAAAAATCTCATGTACAAGATACAACCAACATAATAGTAGAGGAATTTCTGCGAGAAATTTTACAGACGATATTCTCACGCTTCTTAGTGAGATTTTGACTCTAGAGACGACCTGCTGCCCCCTCCGTGTCTCACTGCATCAACTTCTGCGTAGGAATTGTGCACTCCCAGTGTCACAGCCTCTGCACTGTCCGTCCTTTACTCTGCGTCTTCCTTCTGCTCCTTCACTCTCAACTGATGCTGGTGTCCTCTATCCTTCTCACTTGCAACTCTCCCTCTGATTCAATTTCCTCTTATTGAACTTCGACTAGTGAGAAAATTGATCTTACTTGGGTAACTAAGTATCTGCTCAGTGTGTTTATCCAAATGCCCTTCTTATAATCCTCCTGTTGAGTAATCAACGACCTAGATTAGATTCTAACCAATGGCTCAGATCATATTGACTTGATCCTCATCTTCTTCTAGAAGTTTCACCCTCAGTTTAATTAATACCCTTTAATTATATTAATTTCCTAAGTTTAGACTTGGCATCCATTAAAAATAATTAATTATTTTAATAAAACCTTTTCTGGGTGGAATTTCCCAAAACGATTTCTGGGTATTGTGGAATACATGTGTCCTAGACTCCCTGCAAATTTTGAGACTAAGAGCACATCTGATGCTACCATATATCAACACTCCCTGTTAGCGAGGAATGTGCTCTAGTAATGCAACCTGCTGAAACATCACTCTGATTCTATGACATCTCCCTCAGTGTTGCTGAGGTTTGACACCAGTGTCCATCAACTACTGCACAAATGCTGCATTTGTACTACTGCTAGCCCTGCCACTACTAACACTGCATCTGCATTGCAACTCCCTCTCTTTTCCTGCCACTATAACTGAGAAACCACTTGATTCTGCTACTAAAACAGATTCTCTACCATACCCATTTGCTCTCTGAATTGGATGAACTTAGCTCTTCTTAGAGCTTTTGTGAGTACGTTTGCTACCTGATTTCTTGTGAAGACATTGCAACTGTATTGCCCCACGCTGAACATAGTCTCTGATAAAGTGACATCTGATATCAATGTGTTTTGCCCGATCATGAAACACTGGATTTTATCGCAGAAAATACTTGTCGCTTCCATCTTCTTCTTGAACAAACTCACAAGCAGTTTTCTAAGCCATATTGCTTCGCACGTAGTTATGCTGGCTACCATATATTCTACTTTTGCTATGCTCAGAGCTATCGACTTCTGCTTCCTACTGCACAAAGAGATCATTCCTGATTCGACGCTGAAGCAATACTCGAAGGTACTGTTCCGGTCTACTGAACTACTTGCCCAATTTGCATCTGTGAATCCATTCAATCTAATGTCATCTCCTCGGGTGTATTTCAACCCAGATTCGACTGTTCCACGCACATATCTAAGAATGTGCCTAGTTGCTTCCCAATGCACCCTTTTCGGTTCCACCATGAACTGACTAAGGGTGTTGACAGCGAAGCAAATGTTTGGTTTAGTGTTGACCAGATACATGAGCGACCCAATGAGCTGTTTGTACAAGGTGTGGTCCATCTCCTTGTCTCCTTATGCATCTATTTTCTTCCAGTTGGTGATCATGGGCGTAGCCATGGGTTGACAATCCTGCATTCTTAATCTCTTTAGAATCTCTATAGCATATCTACGTTGCCCAAGGAAGATCTCCCCATTCTTTTGACAAACTTCCAACCCTAGAAAATAATGCATCAACCCTATATCCTTCTTGTCGAATTTTGCTTCAAGATTCTTCTTGCATTCCTTTATGAGCCTAGATGATCCTATTAGAAACAAATCATCCACATATAATACCAGAATAAGTGGTTCATTCTCCACCATTAGATAGTAGAGATAAGGATGAACATCACTCCTGACGAATCCCAACGGGGTATATGTTGGGAACGATAGGTGTGCCTCCCCATCTCATCATTCAAAAACTGGCACAAAGAAAATAAAAAATGTTGAGGATTTTATATTTATTTTGTCTAGACTTCCCAGAGGGGCACAGGTTCCGCTGAAATTTGTGACACATATTTCTCGTCATTGACCTGAATTTGTTCTGATCACTATTGATAGGAATGAGTGGCTTCTAGAACCCCAACTCTACACTCGAGATGATGTCACTGGACTATGGAAAACGAGTCTTGCCATGTCTTCATTTACGTATAATTCGACAATCCAATCACATCATGGTCAAGGAGATAATTCAATCCAACCACATGGACATGATGATCAAGGGAATAATTCATCTGAAGTAATTGGAAAGAATGTGTGATATTGTCAAGGTTTTTATTCCACTACTACAATTGATGCAAGCATTGTTTAGTTCAGGGCCGTATGCTATCATCTGCCTTTATTGACGGTATGACTGATAAGGTTTGCACTGGAACAAGGGTGGTGATCTATCATTCTGAGACCATGGGAATAGTTGATTGACAAGACCATAGTGCTTATTTGTGGAACAGATGTCACCTTACAATTTCTTGCGTACCCAATCGAGATACCCGGAGATGTTCTTTTGCACCCTCTACACAATTATGTATTAGTGGCATATGATCCTGCTACGCTAACTCCATTTGGGGCTGCCGCTGTATGTGCAACTGTCCTTCTTGACCCTGCTTTACGTAAAAGTGATGAAGTACGTCTTTTTGGTTTGGAAGAGGGCTTACAAACTGCTTCAATAAACTGCATTGTCACAAACCTGACGATCGCTTTGAAAACTCATTCGACTGATTCTCGTCCTTGGGGAAGAGACTTGAATGTGGATGTCATAGAATCGGATACAAATAGCGGGGATACATTTTGTGGTGTACTAGTAGACAAGCAGTCCAGGGTTCGAGCATTATGGTGCAGATTCTCTAAGCGGAATCTAGATAGTGATAATTTGTGTGGGCGAGGGCGAGGAATTCCGATTTACACTGTTAGTGAAGTATTACATATGATTATACATGATGGAACTCCGGAAGGTCCATTGTTCCCTTCTGACTAGTTGCGTGTTTCCTTCCTTGCCGGCATCACCACCCGTAGAACCATCGTGCCTCTTCCTTGTCGGCATCACCGCTCTTTCTCGTCGTCGAACCATCTTGCCCTTCTAGCCTTTCCGCTGCATCCGACCACCCTACGTTCTCCTGTCAATTGTGGCCACGTCCATACACCGGAGTCAACGTTGTATCTCTCATCGTCCCGACAGTCATTTTCTTTTTGCAACCGTCATTGTCCCTAGTGAACATTGCGTTGTCCACAACAGTCACGCCTCTCCACCCTAACGTAGTCCCATCAACCATTGAATTTTCCTCGCTCGATTATCATATATAGCGACCAATCAATTATCACATATGATGGCCAATTAATGTATTATAGGTTAAAAAAAATATAATTATATGAATTATATAATAGTTATAATTTTATAATAATTATAATTGTTATCATATTTTTAAAAACCGGAACCGATGATTGGAGTCATGGACTGGTCCACTTAATGACCTGGGTTTCGAACTGGGACTGATCAGGTCTAAACGAACCAGTTTTAAAAAAATACATTAAATAATTAATTTTTAATGAAAAAATCTATTTTTAAGATTTAAAATCATGATTCAAAGCCAATAGAGACAAAATATGCAAAGTTTGCCCATTTATATACCATGTAAAGGTGAATATATCAAAATGGAACTGAGTGTAATACATATCATCGACCAAATACATAAGTAATGAGGCTTTAAATGGCCTATAAAGTCAAAAAACAATGCTACAAGCTATGGGGCCATTAGCCTACTACAAGACTACAAGTCTAGACTCTAGACTCTAGAGTCTACACATGATCAATCATCAAATTCATTACCACTACTAGAAACACGATCATCATCATTAATAAGAGCTACATAGACATCATCTGGATCAGAGCCTAAGGATGCCTTAGCATCATCTACAACCTCAGTAGCACTGCCACCAATAACAATAGAAGTGGACTTACTGGAAGCATGAGTTGGTCGAGTTGCACGACTAGTGCCTTCCATTGGTTGTTTGCCTTCCCTTGATGCGGCCACTGATCTCGGTTTTGATGGCGCCACCAAATCTACTTCATGCCCCGCTAATGCCATGTCAATATCAAATCAGCATCAAACAAAAGATCTTCAGTCTCCTCCACCCATTCTGATGTTGGATCAATATCGTCCAATGCAATGGGATTTAGATCAGGTGTTTTGTTCAATTATTTGGTTCCGCCTTAGTTGAAGGTTGTATTGCATGAAGACAAGATCATTTAACAGTTTTTGTTCCAAACGGTTTCTCTTCTTCGTGTGTATGCACTAAAAAAAAGACTAATTGCGCTCACAACTTGAAGCACTGCAAGTTTGACTGAGGACTCTAATTGCAAACTTTTGCAATTGAGGACATTGGCCGCCAAATGACTCCCAACAATGTGTTGCAAAGAAAAAGATATTAATTAGTAACTTAGTTTATTTCATTAATATTCAGTCTCCTCTACCCATTCTGATGTTGGATCAATATCGTCCAACACAATGGGATTTAGATCAGGTGTTTTGTTCATCATTTGGTTCCGCCCTAGTCAAAGGTTGTATTGCATGAAGACAAGATCATTTAACAGTTTTTGTTCCAAACGGTTTCTTTTCTTGATGTGTATGCACTAAAAGACAGACCAATTACGCTCACAACCTGAAGCACTGCAAGTTTGGCTAAGGACTCTAATTGCAAACTTTTGCAATTGAGGACACTGGCCGCCAAATGACTCCCACCAATGTGCTACAAAGAAAAAGACATTAATTAGTAACTTAGTTCATTTCATTACTTATTTACAAATTACAAGTATTTATAGATAATTTGAATTGTAAATTTGTAAACAATTTAACTTGAAAAGAAAAACAAATTGGAAATTGGAATTTCTTACTGGATTGATCCACATCTCGTGCCATCTTTGCCAAGTATTTGCCAAAGGTACCAACTGCCATACTAAAAAGAGTAAGTTGTCTATGTATTTCCAACTGGTCTGCATGGCTAGGGACCATGCGCTCGAAGCAATCAATCAATCCAACTCTGACCTCCCCATCTCGCAGATCTCCTAGCCAAGCTTTATAATGATACTTTGGGTTCAAAAAATACCCAGCTACATGTAATAGGACGATGGAGTTGATTGTTCCATCTCTTATCAATGATCTCACATATACGACCATATTTAGCTAACCTGTCCTTGTAAGCTGCCCGTATCTGCTCCTTTGCTTGCTCCATAGCGTCATAAATGTAGCCCATGGCCAATTTTTCCTCATCCATCATCCTTAGCACCTTAACAAGGGGCTCGATAATTTTCACAAGCTCTGCAGACCTTTTCCAAAAATAACTGTCAAACACTTTCTGTTTGGTGTCTTTGCCATCTTGTCTATGAGCCCACCGAGATTCAGTGCAATCATCATAAGAAAACATTTTCTACAGGTTTTTATGTTGGGCATTGAGACGTTGCAACGTGAAAAAATGAGTTGCAAATCTCGTAATTGCAGGCCTAACAAGCTCTTTGCCTCCAGTGTTTTTCCTCATTAGGTTCAATACCCATGAGTAGTTGTAAATGTATTTTGTAATGCACTTGGCATGCTCTACAGTTTTTTTACCCACTCCACTTTGCCTATGTCCTCAAGCATGAGGTCTATGCAATATGCAATGCATGGAGTCCAAAATATGGTCCTATATTTGGACCCAAACATCTTTCTAGCAAGAACATAGTTTGAGGCATTATCGGTGATGACCTGCACAACATTCTGCTCCCCCACTTCCTGAATAATGTCATCCAAAAGCTCAGATAGAAGGGTTGAATCTTTCACCTTATCAGATGCATCAACTGATCTCAAAAACATGGTTCCTTGAGGGCAGGAAATAAGGAAATTAATGATAGTGTGGTTCTTTCCATTAGTGCATCCATCTGACATGATGGAACAACCTGTTTTGAGCCATGAATCTTTATACTCTCCCAAATACTCATCAATGGAAGAAATCTCTTTTTGCAAAAGAGCTCCCCTCAAGTGCATATTAGGGCCTTTGAAGCCCTTTTCTACAACTCTAACAAAGTCCTACATAACTTGGTAATAAGGTGAGTGAGCAACATTAAATGGGATATTTGCATCATACCACTGTCTAGCAATGTATTGATAAGAAGTTTCTTTGCATTGTTTTTTCCAATGTTGATCCAAAGTGGGTTGACGATTTCGCTGGGAGGAAGTGGGATTAGAAGAGGCAATGTTGGCAGAGGATGAGAAATAACTCTGGATGTTTGTTCTCTTTGTTCCTTTTGATAGTTGGCGAAAAGAAGGATGAACATAGTGAAAGGGGTCATTGGTGGAATGGATAGAAGAGGAGTTTTGAATCTCATAATCATCATACCCACTCTCTTTCATGGCTTCTAATAATTCCCTCTTCTTTGCAATGCCATCTTGGATGGCCTTCTACCTAGCCTTATCCTCGTGAAACTTTTCAAGCTTGGAAAAGTATTTTGCGCTAATAGGACCTAACACTTCGTTTGGTGCTTCACATGGCTTTACTTGGCATCTTACCCCAGCCAAATGTTATTTCAATCTGAGAATACCACCACCTCCAATAGGTTTATGGCATAATTTGTATATCATTTTTCCATCAATCAAATCACAATGGGTGCATGCACTGTACTTGGCTTTTGGAGCCATGTTGGCTTGAAATAATTAAAATTTGCAAAGAAATCTATCATTTAAAAAAAATTGTAGCTAAGAAACATGGAAAACCAAAGCTAAATTTAGGAAAACAAATGCACATGTAGCCTACAAAATTTGATAGCATAGAACTAGAGATTTGATAGCATAGATGATAGAAGTTAGAAGTTTAGAACATATAAAAAATTTAATACATGGATAACAGTCAAATGAGGAATTTTCAAGTGAAAATCCTTACCTGGAAATGCAAACTAGCTTCCTTAGCTTCTTCTTGATGATGCCAACTCCATTGACAGTTCCAAACTATCTCCAAAATAGCTCCAACTCCAACTCCAAGCCTCTATGCCTCCAAGATGACTACAACAAAAATTCAACACTCTCCAAGCTCCCAATCAAACTCACAAATACTCCAAATCAAATGTGTGAGACAAATGAGAGGGACAAGGTCCTTTTAAAGGCTTGGAGAGGGTGTTTTTGGAGGGAAGGAACCCTTATTTTCCCTCCAAAACACCCCACAACCTTGGAAAACCGTGCTGCGTGGGTCCTCCGTGGCCTTGGTAGCTAAGCGACTGGTTAGGACCAGCTTTTTCCTTTTTTTGGCGAAATGAGGGGTCTACCGAGTTTTTCTGCCGGTTTGACTCAGTGGGCTAGTGAACCAGCCGGTTTGACTAGCTACCGATTCAAACCGATTGGTTTTTAATTATATTATAAAGTTAAATTATTCAATTAAAAAAAACTATTTAGTTGAAAGAAAAAAATTTAGTTAGTTAAAGTAATATATATATATATATATGTATATGTATTAAAATAAAAAAGGATAAACCCAAAATTCGAAGGGAGTATCACTAACAAATTATATATGTCTCGATGATTGACGAATTATACATGTCTAGATGACAAACGCAAGGTGAAGGAAATTCTCAGTATTAAAGCTTCGAGGACAAAGCTTTTTGAAGAGAGGGGCAATGTTACGAGTATAATTTATATTAAAATAAAATAAATATAAATGAATAAATAATAATAGTTAATTAATGATTAGTTAATGAAGAAGCATGTCTTAATGGACATGACCATTCATGAAAGGGCACCTGCCTAGGTATATAAGCGGGCCCTCATTGTAAAATTCGTAAAATTCAACATATTTGTACATTTCATCTTATTAATAAAAATATTACTTACAATACTTTGTGTATTTACATTTAAAGTACAAATACTATAAGTTTTGTCGTTTCAATCATCTGTATTTGGATATTTACCCAATAAGACGATAATCTTAATTAAATAAGCTTAGGCTGTAATGACCCATTTTGATTCATAAGCAAAAGGGTATTAGCATGCATACGTTGTATGCATATGATAGCTACATATGCATACATCGCATCCTTGCATTAGTATACTTATTAAATAATTACGAAAAATGTTTAAATGAATGAAAAATGAGCTAAATACCTAAATTATTGAGAAGAGAAATATTACCTAAGGATTGCATCTCAAGATTGAATTTTGTTTGAACATTTAAAGTTTTATAAACTTAATAGTCATTCCCTGCCCCAATTGGAATAGTCATTCCCTGCCCCAACTGGACTCCCAAGCTATTCTAGAATCATCCTATCCTTCCTAATCTCTTCTGCTCCCTTCTTATCTGTCTTCTACTAGAATATGCCATGGTGTTAGTTATACTGATTTAACCATTCATAAACCTCAAGGGTGACAGCGCCGACTATATCAACCTGATTACTTAGTAGGCATTTGACAATCATCATTTCACATCTAGGGGAGGGTGGCTCGCACATTCCTCCCATGACTCCAGGTTTTGGTGGATAAACAGTGGGCAACACCTCCACCCCTCCTAGTAGGACTAGTGTCAATATTTTATCATGGAACCTGATTAAGCCTCAATTGTTCTTGGAACTTTTGTCATCACGTGGTCCTTTGGTAACAATGCTATCTGCAATGTAAACACTAGTCACTAAAACAATTATTGATATATTATATAAACCCTAACTTCGGGACGAAGATTTTTGAAGGAAGGGAGTATGTAATGACCCATTTCGATTCATAAGCAAAATGGATTTAGCATGCATACTATGTATGCGTATGATAGCTACATATGGATACATCACATGCCTTGCATTAGTATACTTATTAAATAATTAGGAGAAATGTTTAAATGAATGAAAAATGGGCTAAATACCTAAATTATTGAGAAAGGAGATATTACCTAAAATTCGACACTCAAAATATACATATTAAATACTTCATACTTATAAAGTTAAATAAAATTTACAATTCCAATCCTTCTGATGTAAATATTGATCACTATAGCATTACAGTTATAAGTTATTTAATATTTATATATATAAAGTTTAAAATTACTTAATACAACATTGAATATTTGTATAACTATTCATTTTTTATATTATAATTAAATTTTATAAAAGTTAAAATTATTAAGTTTAAACATGACAAACATATCAAGATATATATACATACCCTCACCTCCCAGTTACACTAAAGCTTATATTTGTCAAATAAAATCTGATGAGGGCGGTGACTGCCTAGGAAGGGTATTTATCCCGAGTACACAGAGATACCATGGGAGGGGGGTTTTTGGGGTAAGAAACACTTAGGAAACGGGAGATTTGAATAAGAGCTGGAGATTCAAATCAAAACTTGATATTTGAGCAATTGTTTTTGAAGCTTTTGGGCACGGGGGCCAAAATACTCCAATTGTGAAGTATTTTGGAGCTAGGTACCAAAGCTGTGTTCAGTTTGGCTAGGAGGATTTGGTCATTTGGTATCGGGAGCAATTGGGGCTACATCAGCATGGAATCGATGTCAAACTCGAAAACGAGGTATGTATATGTGAATTAAATTGATAAATTATGACTAAATTGTAACTGGTAAATTCTGTAGAATTTAGTGGTTTAATTTGGGTTAGGTCCTTACATAGGCATAGTGATTGTCACATGTGGTTGGTCAGGTTGGTGAATGTAGGGTGTTATTAAATCCCCAACCAAGGTTCAAGTCTCACCTAGTACATACTTGTGCTTGTGCTTGTGTTTGTTTTACACTAGTACTTGGGACAATGGATGGGGCCAGGTGGAAGTCCTAGGAAAATTTGGTAGAGCATGTACTCCGCAATTGTAGTATGTTAAATTTAGGTATGTTCTATGCTTAGAGCAATTTATTTCAATTTTCACAGTTAGCTCAATATACTTTCCAGATTAGAAATCACATCAGCATTAAAGTAAATTGCAGATAGAACATAAACATAGATCACAGAAGACAAGCCAAGACAAGAGGACACAAGATGTAGCGCTAGTCAGGGACAGACCCCAATGTGGGGAAACCCTTGATCAATTCTTCTTATATGTTCTTCAATAGTTTAGTAGAGAGAGAGAGAGAGAGAGAGAGAGAGAGAGAGAGAGAGAGAGAAGTCAACACTTTGACTTATCTAAGTAAGAGCATAGATCATCTCTAAGTAGATGATACATGAGGTAGCTGAACTCAGTTAAAGACATGCTGCTTCAACTGAGTCTCTCAGGTGACTTCATTACCATGCATTGTGCTGCACCTCGTCATCATGCTCCACCTCACTGTGTTGCACCATGCTGCACCCATCATCACTATGCTGTACCTCATTACCATAGTGCTGCACTTTCCTGTACTGCAACATCTTGTTGTACCTTATCATCTTGCTGCACCCACCAGTGTTGCCTCATACTGTACCTCACTGCTTGCCACCATGTGCTTGTTGTACCTTGCTTACCGTACTGCTGTCTCAATTTGCTATTGCTGCTGTCCCATCACAACTGCTGTCCCAATTGTGCCATGCCATAGCTGCTGTCCTATCACAGCTGCTGTCCCAATTGTGCCATGCCATAGCTGCTGTCCAATTGTATTGCTGCTGTCATATTACGGTTGCTGTCCCAATTGTATTGATGTTGTCCCATCACAGCTGCTGTACCATGCCATCATTGTAACATTGCTGCACATTCTTAAACTACATCACCATGTTGTTTAGATGATTTTCTATTTGCTGCATTGGTGGGCAACCTTTAGGTGAGGCCATCGACAGTTCTACCTATTGGCATGCTACTCCAACTCTGTTTGTTAGAGCACACTGCTGTATCCTCCATGTTATCCCATGGTCAACCCCATAAGGATTGCGACCAGCTTCATGACCAGCAGTTAGGGTGAGACTAGATACTTATTGACTGCAGCTAGGGATCTTTAGAACTACAGCATATGAATTGTGTTTAGGCCTCTCCATATAGCATCATACCCTGCCCTTTCTTCACCCAAGACACCTCTACGCAGCCCTAAAACAATCTGCCCTACCTCAGCCTCCCTTACTGCAATTCGGCCCTCCAAAAGACCCATGACTCGCTGCGGCTAAGACCACCTGTTTGACTGTGGTTAGGGCATCCTATAGACAGCTTAGGATCACCCTTGGGACAACATATAAATCTCTTCCCTGACTGTGGTTTGATTTCATTAGGGCAACGTATAGGTGTCTGTAATTAGGGCTCTTTCTTTCACTGCATCTAGGGTTAGATCTCCCCTCTAGGACTGCGGCTAGGGTTTGGTAAGGCCTCCTCCATAGCTGTGTTAAACTTCTTCCATGACAAAGGTAAGGGATCCTTTAGGTCAAGGTATAGATCCCTTCCATAGCTTCGCTGGCTTGTCTTCTTTGCTGCGGCTAGGGCAGCCTCCTTTCCTTCAATGTCTAGGGCTTCCTCGCCTAAATTTCTCTTCCACTAAAAACCCAAAACGAGTGGAGAGAAATCAAGAGAGAAGTGTGTTTGAAATGACTCTCAAGTCATCTCCTTCTATACTAAAACGTTGAGCACGTGGGTGTTATTTAGTTGTTGGCTGACCTTGACGAATTGTCATATAACACAAATAAATTCATAACTCCATGAATACTTATCGGAATCAAATGATCTTTAGATCAATCCTACACCCCCCGATGAGAGGGATCGAAGAAAAATATCAACTGCCATAAATAAGATGACCCATATGGAGTTTGGCCCTAGTTGCCAATTTTAACATAGTAGGTTAGCCAAAGGTTTGCTTTCACAAATCCTTCTGCTTGTGCTCATGTTGACCAAAAGCATCCATCCAAAGAAATAAGAAAAAAGAAAAGGCATGGTCATTAACATGACACTCTTGCAAAAACATATAAACATGTAAACGAATATTATAAACTATAAACGACAATTGTATTATATATTTATTGCATATGTTATCTTGTGCTTATAAGTTCGTCAATTCCTAATTCACTATATGATTGCAAAAGGAGGCATATGGGGATGTGATGTGAAGATAATGTGGTGGTTATTTGTTATTGGGATTTACATTTATGGTGTATAATATTCTTTAAGTTACTAGAAATGTATTTTATGGATCTTGGTTCTAAGTTTCTAACAAGATCCTTTACTTTAAGCTTTGATTTGATTGAATTCATTATAAACTTGCTTGTATTCAAATAGGAGGTAATGGTGAATCTAATGGTAATTATTGCTTCTTGAGTTGTAGGGATGAATTTTTACCTGTTGCAACAACACGCCCAGAAACGTTATTTGGTGATGCAGCAATCGCAGTGCACCCTCAGGTGTGCTGAATTTACATTGGTCCATCATTACTTGCTCATTTCCTTTATGCCTTTTGTGATCTAAATCAAATGCAATATGATCTACAACTACAAAACATTTTAATAATTTGGAAAAATTCTCTTCCTCCTGTTTTCTTTCATTTTGTGTATGACATGACATGGTGTCACACTTCTACAATGTCTACATATTTTAATTTAAATTTACGTTCATTCATTATTACATTATCTTTTCCTTTATGTCTTATCCAATTTAAAAAAAATACTAGATGATCTAGGTAATGTTTTCTTGATTTGAAAAAAATCTCTCTTATTTTGCCTTTTATTTTGAAATGGAGTTAGCACTTAGGTGAAATGTGTATCTATGTTTAATTTAAATGTTTCTTCTTAAACTTGTACATACAAGTGTGTGCATGTGCTATGTATTTGCGTGTGCTTGTGCATGCATATGTCTATGTGGTTTGATTAGTTTTACAAACTTGAAATCCATATCATGAACTATTTACATATGCCAATAATGTGGGAGTAATTTAACTGGTTTGATTTGTGTTATGGTGGATTTTGTTAATATTTAATGTAGGATGATCGATATGCAAAATATGTTGGCAAAATGGCGGTTGTTCCAATGAGTGGTGGTCGGGAGATTCCCATTATTGCAGATGATGTATGTTCTCTTAGACTTTTTTTTCCTAATATGCCCTTTTTGATATTTCTTGGTTATTGTTGTTTTATGTTTTACATAATGTTGGCCTTGATTTTTTAATACCATGTAACCTGACATATTTTGTACCATGCATAGGTGTTGAATATCATCCACCATACTTGTAGAGAACATTTATTTCTACAAGTCCTATCATAATAATTTCTTCTAATAATGCGAAGTACTTATCATGAGTATCTATATTGTTATTTGTTTGTTCAGCATTATTTAATGATGTTATTGATTTGTGTTATCAATACATGTACAACATTGAATAGATCAATTGTTGGTCATGTTAGTGATAAATCATTATCTTATTCTTGACTTCGGAAGTTACATATAGTATGACAAATCAAGCTATTAGTTTTGAATCTAGGTAACATAGTAAGAGGGACTAGACAATATCCTAAATTACCGAATCTTGTGAGAGATTCACTCTCAAGAAGTTCTAATCTTGGCAATGCCATTAATTGAGGGTGTTACCTACAACTCTATAAATTGGGGTCCTTGTAAACTATTACAACATTGAGCTGCCATGAAAATAAAGCATTTTGAGAGTTGATGTTTCGTTTACATTTTATAGAGGTTATACCATTCTACATCCATTGTTGATCTTTTGTGTGATATGTAATATTGAATGATGCTTTGTTGATGTGTCAGTTCATCTTAATGATGTCTGATACAAATGCCGATTTCTACATCGTATTAGAGTGAAAATAGTTCTTGGGCTACTCAATTCTTGTGCCTTGACTCTTGAATGTACGAGACAAGTATGGTAAGCATGCAATTTTTATACACTATCCTTTTGGAATTTTTGGAGTACATTTGTTAATGTGTTGTCCACAAGTACAATTGATAGGTTATGAGTATGCTAACATTGAGATTTAGATGTAAAACATCGTATGCGATTTGTGGCTACATACAATCCAATCACTATATTGATTATGTGTAGGAAAATATTGTATTATATTTGATTCATAATTGACAATAGCTTTACCAAGGTATTTGGGTAAGAATTTTGGATAAACAGATAAAGACCTAATTTCTAAGCACTTTTTTGTTACAATAGACATAATTATTCTGTTGGAAACCAACTCCCGTTTGGATGTAGTTTATCAACAATTGTTTCACTAAGAGCAAACATGTTAGAAAGTGGGATTTGAACTTGGGTGGGGAGGGTAATAACTTTCCCTCAGAGCCACTTGAGCAACGCCCTATTGAGAAGCATGCAACCCTATTTGTAGAACAAGTGGTGTACATTAATGTCAAGGGCATATATCTTATATTTAAATTCATGATTGGAGAACAAAAATGTTAGTTTTTGTAGCATCAAACTGGTGTTCTAATCTTGACTTTGGTCAGAGAGGCTAAGGAACACAGGATCTCCAAAACCCAGAAAAGGTTTCATGATAAAACACCTAGAGATGGCTCAATTAAGTTAAATTAATCAATAATTAAATATTTCCTAAGTCTAACTTAGGAAAAGTGATTAATTAACAACAATTAATTAAGAAAGGTGAGAATTTTCTAGAAACTCACACAAATTGAGTTGGAGATGATCTTAGCCATTGATGGGGATCTAATCATGGTTGTTGGCTCACCAACGAGAGATTATAAGAGCAACTCGATGGGTAGCTGGAGAATACACTTGGGAGGTTGAGTTCCTTAGTAGATCGAGCTATCCATCTACAAAGGTCGAGCAAGGAAGAAGAGTTTGAGCCATAATGGATGCAAAGACAAAGAGGGAGCAACAAAAGTGAATTTCGGAGGATTTTCTAGTTTTAGAGATAAGTCTTTCTTGGAGTCTTTCGTCCCTCTCTTCTTTGGATAAGTCTTTCCCCAATTTTGATTATTTGAGGAGAGGTCTCAGATCCAAGGTTGAGGTCCAATGTATCAGGTGAGTCTTGGCTATCATGCTTGGTGATGCTAACGTCATTCCTATTGAAATGTTGCTCATTAATTATGTCCATGGCTCTCAAAGGGGTTCTTCATGGTTTTGAAGGAAGTTGCTTATGTCTTGGTCGTTTTCAAAAACATGCCAATGGTCTTCATAATTAGGGATAGAGGGTCTATGGATGGTATCAACTATACATTTCTCCTTTTTAGAGATATCATTATGAATGATTGAGGAAGTGGACGCGACTATGGCTAAGGCATTGGCCATGTCGTTTAGGGATTAGTCTAGAGATCGAAAGGACACTTCCTTAAAGCCCTTGATCATGTGAATGATCCTCTCTAAAAGGCTTCAACCTCTCGTGTTTTGTATCAAAAATTCCTCTTATTTGTGAGACAATTGGGTTAGAGTCCCCTATTATTAGTAATTGTTGAATTTTCTGACGAAAACTTGCCATTCATCCGAGACTCCATTCAGGGCTATCCTCACCATTGCAGTTGGTTGAGGAGTGGAACGCACTGTAGCAAGTTGGCCTCTAGTGTGCTGAAGATGTTCAAGATAGAGATTCACCCCTTCTCCTTTCTGCATCAAAGTCCACTGCAACTTCTGCTCTAAATACATCTTCCACTGTTCAGAAGAGCCTTCATATAGAGAAGTCAAGGCTTCCCACATCTTTTGGGCTGTATCCTTGCCCTACAAGTGTGAGACCACATGATATCGAACTCCATCGAGAATGAGCCTCTTTGCCTTCCACTCCTCAGCCTTGTACTTTTTCTTTTGATCCTTGTCAGCATGAACAACTACAACACTATTGACGTAGGCCTCGAGATCGTATTCCTCTAGAACAACTAAGATACTGGTCTTCCATATGACATAGTTGGAAGCACCTTCCAACCTGTCCTGATCTCTGAGCCCATGCGATGCGATCTCACCCAACTGTTGAGTTGACTCTTCTAGTCACTGCTTAGCATTGTTTAGCTGTTCAACAAGTGAGAAGTTTGAAATTTTTAGCGGAAAGTTCTATGAGGAGAAAATTCCCCTTCTACGTGTCTTCGTTCTTTTCCAGCGGATTTCTGCCCCAGCATAAATTGCACCCTTCAAGCACTGCGTTGAGGCTCTGCGTCACTCTCTCAGCCTATGCAAACTCACGAAATGGAAATCGTACGTCTCACTCAGAGAGAGATTTCCTCGGATCTGCTTCTTGACAAGGACTGTGCAATCCCTTCAAGGGGATTCGAATTGCTGCCAAGTGCAACTTTCGGCCTCACTGCTCAGTATTGGATCTGCTCTTCCTATTTCAAAATCAATGCTCTGATACCATGTGAAAATTCCTACATTGTAGGAACCCCTACTGTAGCAAATCTGAATCTACTTCACCTACTTGATTTTAAGTTACATTCATCGAGTTATTCTTTTCAATACTGAAGCAAATTACTTCTACAACCTACACTAATTTAATATTTGATCTCATGAAACATAAAATAGAGAAAAGAACAAGATACATAGGACACTTATTTTTGGACACAATAATCCCCAGAAAGACCCAATGTGGGAATACCGGTGCAACAGTTTTGAGGGTTTATTATTATGCAGGAGAAATATTTGAATACAAGTCTAGGATGCTCATCTAGCAGTCCTTTACAGAGAAAAAATATTGGTGAAAAATCTGAGTGAGTTTTACCTCACTTCACCCTACAAAATTCTGGTTGATTCGACACAAGAATAGCTAACCCCGTCTATTTCTGCGCTGGCTCTGTGTTCGCCCTGCATCACCTTCTCTGCCTTCTGCGTCAGCTCTCCCGGTTGTTCCGACAATTCCCGGCAGTTCCAGCAGTTCCCGACAGTTTCAGCTGTTCCGACAATCTTTGATTTTACGTGATAGGCAACTTTTCCGTGTCAGCTCTCCCGGCTACTGCACTCCCTCTGCGTCATCTCTACGGGCTGTTTCGGTAGTTCTAGATTCTATGTGACAGGTAACTTTTCTATGTCACCTCTCCCGGCTATTGCGCTGCCTCTTTGGAAGCTCTCTCCGCCTCTCTGTTTTGTATTTTCCAGAAAGTCCTCCCGAATTCTCTGTGGTTCTCAGCTGAAGATCTCCCCAATCGATTTTCCTCCTGAAAACTTCTCACCTCAGAAAATCGATTTCCTTAATCTTTGTGTGTGTGTTTCCAGATGAACCCGAAGCCTGCATTTTATACTATTCCTGTTGAGTCTTCAACCACCGTGAATAAGTCTCTAATCAACGACTAAGATTAAAACTGACTTGATCTGCCTTCTAGATCATTCTCACCCATATTTTGATTAATACCTATTAATATTTTAATTTCCCTAAGTTTAGACTTAGGAACTCCATTAAAAATATTAATTATTTTAATAAAATACAATTCGGGTGGAATTGCACCAAATGGTTTTTGCGTTTGTTAGAACTCATGTGCCTTAGCCTCTCCACCAATTTTCAAGGCTAGAGCACTTCCGATGCTACCAAAAACTAACAATATAATAATGGAGTGGAGTAGGGAATCATCCAGACCACATGTCAAGGTGCATGGGTATCTATAATAAGGGAAGCCCACACTTGGTTATATGAATGTAGGAGGGAGGAAATCATGGTACATGAGTTACCTCGACCTTTGTTTTTGCACCCTTCTTCATATGCCTTTTTCCCTTTATTAATTTTTCTTGATCACTGCTCAGGGCTCCAGGGTATGGAGAGCATGATGTTTAATATATAGCAGTGTATACCCCCTTGAGGTGGGGAAGTTCATCACCCACCAGGGATTGGGACAATCATGGGTTTCTTAATGATGGAGGGGGCTCACGTAGGGCCCATAGGAATCAGGGTGATGGCCATGAATAAGAGGTAGAGCTCATGTTTGGTTTTTGCCCATGTGTTAAATTTGTATGTCCCAACCATCTTTTACATTTTGTGGTACATTTCCTTTTGAGTGGCCAAATTATGCTTTTTACTTTCTTTTTAGCTGCATCAACCTTAAGGTCATCATTCTAGACTTGACCCAAGGTGTTGACAAGGGAAGGGGGATGCTAACCCTATGTGAACACAATGGACACATGTGGACCCAGATGGGAAAATAGATGAATGGGGCTCAAATAAGTGGAGAGGGAGTAATGTAGGTGGTATTGGGAAGAGGGAGCACGCACAAAATCAAGTTTTCCCATGTAGTGCCAACCCTAAAGCTAATTGCCAGTAAAGGAGATCCCACGTGATTAGGATACAAGGGTAACCATGAAATCGGGCAATGGAGACAAGTATACAAATCTAACCCACTCTTTCCGTCGAATCCCCCTACCAATTCATGCCCAAAAATGCCCATGACAAGTAAGGAAAACTACTCAACTATACCAATGAAAAGACATACCTTTAGGGTCGAGAAGCCCACCTTCAAACATACATTCCTAATAGATAGACAAGAGACCACATGGCTGGCTCAGGTGGTGGAGAAAATGGCACATCGAGCTATCTGGGGGCTACAAGGGGCTGTTGCCTGCTGGCTGAGGACCATCTAGGAGAAAATTTTCTCCCATATACACAATGCACAAGTGGTGGGTAACATGGACAATGGAGCATGTTGTCACATGACGAAATCTAGGGACATCTTCACCAACATGACCAAGGAGCCTAGAGATATACATGTAGAGCTTGGTAATAACACTAAGTATGTAGTAGAGGGCGTTGGTAGCATTGAGTTTAAATGGACTTGGGGGGTATTATGGAGGTGAACGGAGTGTTGTACATATTGAGTTTGGAGAAGAATCTCCTATCAGTTTCGACCATGGAAAACAGAGGACTAGAAGTCAACTTCATGGGAGGTAATGTGGTTGTTGGCCCGAAAGGAGTTGAGCCCAACAAAAGGCAATTTATTGGGAGAAGAAGAAGAATCTCTATCTATTTAGAGGACAACCGATGAAGGCTCTTGTACATGAGAGTGACAACTAATGTGAAATTTGGCATAGGAGGGTTGGACACCTACACGACAAGGTTCTTCCTATGTTATGGAGAATGGTGATAGGTTTTGGGGGATGAGGGTGGAGAGGAAGGGGTGTGCAAAGAGTGTGCACGTGACAAGTAGTCTAAGGTTGCATTTTTTCACAACGAGACTAGGTCTAAGGGAGTGCTAGACTTGGTGCACTCATACATTCGTGGTCGTATGTTTGTGGAGTCGATCATAGGTTCTTTGTTCTTTGCTACATTTATAGATGATTTTTCCAAGAAGAATTGGATCTACTTCCTCAAGACCAATAGTGAGGTCTTTGGTTTGTTTCCAAAGTTTGAAGCTCTTGTGGAGAACCAAACTGGGAAGAAGATTAAGGTGTTGATATTGGATAATGGGGGTGAGTACACCTCCAATGAGTTCCAGGATTTTTGCAGGGTAGCAGGTGTTGAATTTTCTAAGTCTATCCGTTAGAAAATTAATCTGTATTCTGCTGGTTTATTTCTTCTACTTGTAAATTCTGAACAAGTTATTTAAGACATTTAAATACCAAAATAAACACAATACAGTCACAACATCTACAAATCATCAACTGAAAGAAAACAAGCACAAAAGTGACACTGTTAATTTTGGACAAATGTCCTTAGAAAAACCCAATGTGGGAAAACCGGTGCTGCTATTCTAAGGGTTTATTATTATGCAGTATTTCCTTGAGTACAACTGGGTGCCTAACTGGCTCACCCAACAGAGAAAAATACATGGCAACAATACCTCTATTCAGAAAACCTGTCCCACGAAACCCTCTCCAACACAACTGAAGCTCAGCGCTGGTCTCTCATAACGATCTCTGCCTCTTTGTCCAGTACTCACTGTCCCTCACTGCTGATCACTGATTTGACTTTGCTTAGCAACCTCGCTCTAGCAAATCAAATCATTGATCACTCTAGTGTGTTCTCCAACTGACCCTCAAGCCTCCTCTTATACTTTTCATGTTGGTCTTTCAACGACCGAGATTAAATCTCTAATCAACGACTAAGGTTAGATTTGGCTTGATCCATGACTTTTGAAACCTTCTAAGCCAATTTTATATTAATACCCATTAAGATTTTATTTTTCCTAAGTTTAGACTTTGAAATTCCATTAAAAATATGAATTCTTTTAATATCTCCCAAACTAGGTACACTCTGTCCAAACCATTTATGGGTCTTGGAGATCTCATGTGCTTTAACCTCTCCACCAATTTTCATGGCTAGAGCACATCTGATGTTACCCTAAATCAACACTTCCTCTTAGCGAGGATTGTGCTCTAGTAATACTCCTCATTGAGCATTACTCTCATTATATGGCACAAGTACCTACGCTGATGCTAGGCCTCCCCGCCCAACATCCTCTGCACTGCTACATCCTGTACTGCTGCCCAAGGCTCTTCCACTACGACTGTTGCATCCGTATGACAACTCCCTTTGCATCCGTGCTGCTTCTGGTCCGTCCTCCCAACATTGCATCTGCACTTTAACCCCTCTCATCATACTGCATTGTGCTACTGCATACTGCTACTGCACTGCAACTCAGTTACTGAGAAGTAACTGATCCACCCAACTTTTGACATCCCGGTCAGGCTAGAAATACTCCTGATGTTGAAGCTCTCTCTGCCACTAACAAGTGCTCCCACTACTGACCTTTGCGCTGCTACAACAACTCCATGCATCTCTCACCGCTGCAAGCCCATTTGTGCCATCTTGCACTGTTGCAACACTCTCTGTGCCTCTCGCATTGTTGCAGCCTGCTAGCCTTGTGCTGCCTAGTGACTCTTGCACTGTAGAACTCTCCGCCACTTCATCCGCATCTGCCTCTATCGACATCTGCTAGTCCTGCTACTCTCTCTTCGAGGCTTCCGTAGCAAGGTATAATCCGGAGGTTGGGTACGTCAAGGATCTTGCCCCTCATCACATGTAGTCTTCTTGACTACAACTTGATGTCTCCCCTCCTTTTCTCTAGAGGTACATGAGCACTCATGGCACAATCGTCATCCTTCTCAACCTCCTTCTCCGCCTTAGCTGGCGCTGCCTTAGAGTCAGATGCCTCTCCCTTAGACTTCTTCTTTTGACACTGGTTCGGATAATGACCCAGTTCGCCACAATTGAAGCACTTGAACTTAGAGAGGTCCTTTTTCTTCCTCTTCTCCTGCTTTCCTGCATATGCCAGAGATGCATCCTTTTCCTCCTCCTTCTTGATCCAGACTCCTTTGCTGCTACTTCTTGTCTTGCTCAATTGCCTAATCTCCTCTTGGCAAAGAGCCGCCCACAATTCTTCCTAATCTGGAAGATCTACCCTGCCTAGTATACTTTGGACAAATGTCTCCCACTCTGCGGAGACCGCGTTAAGCGTGGTCCTCACCAACATCTCCTCATCCGGCATGGCCCCTATGGAAGTCAGTTGGTACCAGATCTCCTTCAACCGACCAAGGAAGTGATCAATTTGCGCCCCCTTCTGCATCTGGTATGACCTTAGCTGATTCTCCAGGAGCATCTTCCTCTGCATGGAAGTATGTTGGTACAATGTCTTCAAAGTGTCCCACATCTGCTTTACCATTTCCTTCTCGGCAACATGTGGGACCACATGATCCTTGACCCCATCAAGGATGATACACTTTGCCTTAGTCATTGCCTCCTCGTACCTTTCATTAGCTACCGGGTCAACTGGGATAGCCATCACTCTCAAGGCGAAGCCCTTGATACGATGTCTGTCTAGAATGGACAAGATCTTGGCCTTCCAGACCACAAAGTTGGACGCTCTATCTAGCCTGTCTTGATCTCTCAGCCCATTCACGACCATCTTGGTACTCTTGTGTCGACTCCTCCAAGTCTCTCTACTTCCCGCCTGTAAGTTCTCTATTCAACTCCTGCTGAGTCTCTCTACTTCCCGTCTGGAAGTTCTCTTCTGGACTCCCTTTGAGTCCTGATTTCCCTCTTGGAAATCCTTCTGCCAACCGTCAAGTTGCCCCTCTCCAATCGTCTGTGCAACTGCAAAACTGATCCGGATTGCTTGGCTAGAAATCTGCCTTGGCAACAACTCCCTCTACCTTGGTCTTGCCCTGTTAGGTACTGTTTTGACCACAGTACCCCACCGGCTTTGTACCCGCAAACTGGCCACTACTTCCTTAGCCCCAACAATTGAAGGACTGAGCTTCTAGGCTTTGCGCAATCCCGACTACAACAAAAATAGCTCCCTCACCCATTGCGTCAACCGTCCTGGTCTTTGCGTGGCTCTGCGTGAGCCTCTCTCTGCCCTCCTCAACCTCTGCGCTGGCCTCTCTCTGGCCCAGACTGATGACGCAGTCCCCCTGCGTCAACCCTTCCTCTGTTGCTCCTACAAGGATCAACTAGTGTCACTCGAGACAGCTGCTTCCGCTGCAAATGCTCTGTTTAGCTGATGCCTTCAGCTCTTCTGTGATTTGTAACCACGTTATGATACCATGTTGAATTTTCTAAGTCAATCCATTAGAAAATTAATCTGTATTCTATTGGTTTATTTCTTTTACTTGTAAATTCTGAACAAGTTATTTAAGACATTTAAATACCGAAATAAACACAATATAGTCACAACATCTACAGATCATCAATTAAAAGAAAACAAGCACACAAGTGACACTGTTATTTTTGGACAAATGTCCCCGGAAAAACCCAATGTGGGAAAACCGTTGCAACTATTATGAGGGTTTATTATTATGTAGTATTTCCTTGAGTACAACTGGGTGCCTAACTGTTAAATTTGGACAACTAGGTCCAAACTCCATGTTCTGATGCTCAGATTAAGAGGCTAATATTTTTGTTGGATTCCTCTTTCTGAGAGGTGTAAAATCCATATAAAAATAGTCTTA